>NW_019060231.1:37536-99946 GCF_000696155.1 Zootermopsis nevadensis
TGTGAGAATGTGAATTTAACTAGGTCAGGATAGGATCAAGTAGTAGACTTTTGTGGCTACAGCTGTTAACTTTCTAGTTCTGAAAGCAAAATGTTGCTGTTTTTACAGAGGATTCAGTATTCAAAGTCTGATTCAGATGTAATTGCCAAGATGAAAGGAACCTTCTCTGAACGTCCAAAGAAGGTGAAGAGAGTGCCGCCAACCATTGAAGAAGCCTCTGTTGATACAAAGAAGGCAAAAAGAAAGGCTGCCAAAGAACAGGCTCGTCTGAATCTTGGAGGAACCACGCCGTTGGTACAACAGGTGACACATGTTGGTGGTTATGGACAAGCCTCACCTATGCAGCAAGGTAAATTGTTTAAATATGTATATATAGATAGGAAGATGGCTGGTTCTGGGTTCTAGTATCATGTAGACTGATAGAAGTTTAACGACGTTTCAGAGGTCCTTGCTTTTTCCATTGTTGGGTGGCTCTGACTGCTTGCCATTAGAACCCAGAAGACAGCCATCTTTGTATTGACTGCTGTGAGAACGTCAAATTCTAAATATGTGTATGTTCTCAAGGACAGTAGTAATAGCATGTGGTACTGTTGTCATGGAGACCGAGGTTTGCTTAGTTTTGTAAATTATATAATCCATGTAAATACTACATTTGCATTTGTGTGAAACCAAAGAGAGAATAATATGAATGAGGAGGTGACATTCTTCTGCGATATTGCCATGTATTCACGCAGAAGTTGACGTTTCAGGTGATCTTACTACCTCCGTCACAGGTGATACTTGAGGAATGAAGTTTCCAAATGTATCAGGCATGATATTTCTGCAACTTTCTGTTTTTTCCGTCACATCTGATTTTGCTCCAGGACATTAGTTTCATTATGATTTCTTTTTCTATTGCAGGCACGCCACATGTATCTACAACTGTTCCTGAACAGCCACCAAACCAGATTCTTTTCCTCACAAACCTACCGGATGAGACAAACGAAATGATGCTGTCAATGTTGTTCAATCAGTAAGTACAAACACAGGAAAGTCGTTGTTCTGTAATTTCTTCTACTCATAAGATTACTGGCAGTTGGACATCGTCTTTATTCATAGATCTGCCATTAAAATATCTTGTGATGCCGGATAACAATGTTTTGTCATCGTTTTCTTATTCCTGTTCATACCATGACTTGGTATTCATTGCCAGAATTAGGACATTGGTTGTCATGTAAAGTCACACTGTTACTCCATAATATATGGATAATATCATTGAGCATCAAAGCAGTCAGTTTTGATTTTAATTTTCACTATATCAAAAATATTTCTTTACCTTTGCATGGGTGAACACTTGTCTCAAATTTAGTATGCTGATCTCTTTTCATAGAACTGTTTTAGTTTTTAGCTGAAACATTTTTACTCCTTACCATTTAGAGAAACAGTAAAAGCTCTATATTACAAACAGGCCTTCACTTCGTCAAGAACATCTCGATTAATAGAAAATTCAATGCAGCACATTTACGTAGTCCAAGAAACTGAACCGTATTTTCAGTTGTGTGTGTACCACCATGATTTTATCTTTATTTTTTTCAGGTTTCCTGGGTTCAAGGAAGTTAGATTGGTGCCAAATCGTCATGATATTGCATTTGTCGAATTTGAGAATGAACTCCAGTCTGGTGCAGCTAAAGATGCACTTCAGGGTTTCAAGATTACGCCTTCCCATGCAATGAAAATATCATTTGCCAAGAAGTGAAGTGTGTGTATTCTATTGTCCTTTCAAAGAACTACGTATTACTCAGAATACAGTGACACCATAATTTTATGTTATATAGGGACAACAGCTTGGAACTCAAGTGGAAGGAAAACCTTAAATGGATGAAATTCAGAATTGAGCACATTGATCTGGGACTACAGAAATTGAGCCCTAAATTAGGGACTTACATTGACTTTTCAATGTGTTTGCTATATAGTACATAATACTATGTGTATCCAATTTCTTTGTGTGTTAACCAGTATAGTAGATCAGGTTATTTTATATAAATTACTGTTTTGAAAGTATTAAATAATTCTGTCACTTGTATGATTTTGTCTTTATTGTTCCTGTGTTTTTGATTTGCATTCCTCAATTTCCTAGCTTTGATTACAGTAAAAGAACAGAAAAATGTTGCTCAAACATTCTCCTTTATGATTAGATATTGTATAAAATGGGTAAAATGTTGGACACACGAGATTGTTTTCCTTGGGAGCAATATGCCAGGGATCGGGTTTTATTCCAGCAAGGATATCACAGCCATATAAACTGCAATTAGGATGTTTTCATTCATAAACTAGTAGAAAAGTGTAATCTGTACCATAATATGAATTTCCACATGCATTCATAAACTCTTACGTATGTATTTTCTTATTCACAAAATGAAGGTGCTGGAGCAAACTACAGTACATTGTTGACTTACTATCATTAAAGTGCATGAAGGTAAGTTTTAAGTATTATTTTCTTTCTCCTCTGTTTATTTGTTTTCCAGAAACTGAGTACTCTGAAGACACTATAGTCTTTGTTCCACTATTTAATTCATGTATACATAATATATTGAGATTTCTCTTAACCTGTTGTGATGAGAGAAGAGTATTTTTCAGAATAATTATGCATGTATGTTCATGTGTTTGTTTATGTTAGATCAGATTTTCCATCCTCAAGATGTTCTGGGATGTGACAAGTCCTAGAAAGAAAGTATCATTATCCTCACTGCTGTGAAAACATCAAATCTCATATAATGAACCTCTGTGTGGAGGAAACAAAACACTTGTAATTCAAATTTTCCTAACTTGAGCTTCTGACAACATGAATAATAAATGGACTCTTTGCCTATGATACTTTCCACATTGATACTGTTGATTTTTGTAAAGGATTTTTTATATATACTGATGAAACATTCAATCATCAGCCATGCATTATGGCGTATGCAGTCCAGCTGGCCATTGCAGTACCATACCACTAAAACATGAATTCCAAAGTTAAGTCAGTCTGAATTCCTGTATGATAAATATACATTAATTCTATGGAACAGAGTCCTTGAGAAACTGCTAGTCGCTCATCTTCTCAAGAAATACCATGTTTGTGTGAAACACAGTACACACTAGTCTGCTACCAGGAAGTAACTTCTTTCATTTGCTGGAGTAAATTGAAACATGTTTACACACCCAATTTCAAAATTAATAGGGGGGGGGGGCGAGTACTATAGATAATATTATTTCCGATTGATTGTCAAAGTATTTCTGCTCGCCGACATATAGATGGCCGAAATGTCGGCCTTCATACGTTTCCAGTCATTCGCAATGTGTTGCCATTGTGGGTAGCTTTGGCAGCACGAGTCTTGTATTCGCTGGAAATCTTCAATTCGTTGTAAATAATCTCTGGTCTGTACGGATTACCAATTTGCTAGATAATTAAGGCAGTTGATAATCGTGGTTATCAGTTGTAGTTGATTTGTGGTTAACAGTATTTCTTTCCTGATTCGGTTACCCATTCGTTAGTTGTGCTGTAAATTATCATACGTTTCTAATGGAGTCTGCGGGAGTACACCAGGTTGTTGATATAGAATGGAAATTTGGCGGTAAGAATTTGATTGTTGTTTCACGTTCCTATAATTTTATCGCATTTGCTTGGTGCATTGTAGATGGCCGGTAGGTAAAACGGACCAAATTTGCTTCTCCATTACATATTACCTCACCGGATAATAACTATTGATTTTATAGCATTAGCAATTTATTATGTCTTATTATCAGTTTTGTAATTTGCGGTGATTGATACTAGATTTGAGTAGGTTGGAATGAATAGGTTAGAATGTGTCTATCGAAATTATTTATTTGGCACCTTATTATTTAATTTAAAATTCTAACTAACTAGATGGCTTACAGAACCCGAAGGTTCATCACCGAAATCACTAATGCTTATTGATATATATCACTCATTTCTATACCTGATGACTCACCAGTGCATCCTACTTTTTTCCCTGCCACTGCAACTGCTACTGGAGGACAGCATTCAGTCACGATTCTGGCTTTCCTTGTCCCCAGGCATCGTCAGCCTTTTTTACTGTTTCATGCGGGAAAATTTATTGGAACATGTTTACCTGTGTACCTACAAAGGCTGTGGATGTTGTGGCATGCATGAATTGACCCTTTGATGAAAATTAGATTAATCATGATGAACAGAGGATGATTGGAAACTTGTAGTTATGTTTTTTGTATAGTAAATTTATTTTTGTTTTGACATATAGTATTTAAGAAGTGAACAGTAAGACCCCTTTAGATATGTTATGGTAAAGAGAGAAATATGTATGCATATCAATTGAACATTAGCATCTTTCATTAAAACACGACTTTCCTTGGACATATAACACAAAGATTTTTGTACATCTTTTGCTTTAAAAGCGCCATCTTACATCACTTTTCCTCCATGTGCTGATAGAAGTTAGGAAAGCTTTGAGTGAGGTAATTACAGATGAATAAAAACTTGCAGTTATTTCAAAGATATTGACCATTATTGGTTAAGGGATGGGTTCATGTTGACTTTAAATGTTGGTTGAGAACATGGAAATGAGGAAAGAATGAACAATATTAGAGTAACGCATTATGAAGCTGTTGTGAGTGCAACAGATGACAGTGATAGTACAATGGACATTACATATAAGGATATGGAAGTCCTTACAAACACATCTGAGGAAGAACTTTATTGATGTTCTCCAGTTTCCAGTATTCTGATTATTGAGTGGATGTTTGATGCAGTTCTGGAAAGGTATTTTAATAATTGGTTAAAGTAGCTACAATTTATTTTCAGAGAATTTTTTTCTTCCTCATTACTCTATATCTACAGTTGTCAGTAAGTAGGTATCAAGAATATTACTCTATATCTACGAAGATTTCTGTCTTCTGGGTTATTGCGCTGTGTAGTCTGGTCGATGTTAACCAACGTTTCAGACAGTTGTCAGTAAGTAGGTATCAAGAAACAGCAGCATCATGCAAGGAAGAGGCAGTCTTATGTTGTCATTCAGGTCAATTTGTGGCATCCAGGTTGTACATAAATATTTTCAAGCTTGATGAATTAAAAATTGAAGAATGTTTGGTAACCTTTCCCTTTGTCATGTTAAGTTACGTTTCACCAGGGGCATGTGCGTGCATAGTATGAGTTACTTCTAGCAAGAAGACAGAAGTTAATACCAGTGTGGAATCTAGGCAGAAGATTGGATGATCAAGATAGGCAAATTATAGTCATAAAGAATGACAATCGAGAAAGTAATTTGTAATTATTGTGAGATTAATAAATCCATATTTCAAGCAAGAACCCACAAGTAACGAGCGATTATTGTAAAAATATTTTCGTTGTCTCTTTGCAGTGACTGCTGCCAGCAGCAATGAAACACAAGTGGGCACCACTTACCTCCACTTGAAACTTGTATTGGACACTGGTGGTGGGCATACAAAAAATGTGTATTTGGAGATGTCCCTGCCTCAGTTCTATGCTTTCCTGCATGAACTGGAAAAGGCCAAGGGTAGTCTAGACTACATCAGTTAGTTACATGCATTTGTTTGTAGAGAATCTACCTGATCTAAAATATCTTTGAAAATACTGAACTGAAACAGCTTTGGACAAAGGAAGAAATAAAGCGGTGAAGATAGGAATGGCTACTTGCCAGTAGTGAGGGAAACGTATGTTGTAACGCAAACAATATGACATTACTGCTGTGCAGGGAACAAGAGCTGTACTGCTTAAATACATTAGCTGAGTTTATTGCAATATATAGTGCACTGTACAGGGAACATTTTTATGAGAATATACCTTTCACAGTGTAGTTACTGTTCCAAGTACCAGGGACATGAATATACCAGGAAATGCTTCTCATAAAATATGCTTCTTTTCCGTTATGGAAACGTGTGGTGTGTGAAAATGAAATGGTGTATTGTAGTGCATTGAGGTACCACCAGCATAAGTAAATTAACACTCATGCTTGATAGCATACGGTGAATTGCTAACATGATATGATTATGTGTTCTTTTGATTTTGATAAAACTGTATTTATTAGAACATGAAAAAAGTACATTTTTATTGATATGATAATGTATACTTGAGCCAGTGTAAGTGGACAAACTGATATAGTTGTGACTCAGTGAGCAAAGGAGATACATCTACTGTAATCCTTGATCACAGTTTAAAACTGTGTTTCATTATATAACATGTTGTTTAATGACAGCTTTATAGCCAAATACCCAACATAATTATACAGTATTTGAGTTTGTACCAATCTGCTTATAACTTTAAACAGTGTAACTGAGACTGTACTTGTTATGTTACTGTGATCAATGAAATTATGCTAATGTTCTGTGTAATAAACTGCACTTAACATTGTGTTATTTGGATTCAGTCATTTTCCTTCCTTGAAAAACACAATTATTCTTGTAACTGTGCCAATAAGTACTGTGTCACAGTCTCTTAACCTCTTACTCTGTTATTAAGATTTTGTCTATAAAATGGATTTCTGTAATGACACATCAATAGGTATGAGTATATATTTTATCATCATCATTTAAACAGTTTAATTAATCCGGCCAGCTTCATGGCTATACCACATTAATTGAGAATATTGTACAATACAATACTTCTGTCCTGGCTGAGTCATAGGCTTTCTTGGAATTAATAAATAGTTGATGCAGTGTTCCATGCAAATTCCCATTTTTTGTTCAGTTCAAATGCAGAATATCTGATCAGTTATTTGTCTGTAATGACACAATCCATACTGATATTCCCAAATAAATTTACCTGTGTATGTGATATAATGCCTTGATTCTTAATCTTGAGTCCAGTCATATTTATTTTACTTTTGGTACACAGTTTTTATTTTCTGTTTTACACAGATGACAGAGCAGTGTCATATATATAAATTTAATGTGTTATGAGCTGAAATTACTATTGATTTATTTATCCATTTATTTTCAATTCTCTGAATGTAAGATACAACTCTTTTTAATTCATCCTTTAAAATTAACGAGTTTACACACTACAGCTAACATCCATTATTTAGAATAATATCAGCATATTGTTGGCACTTGTATTTTGTGATTAAAATGTAAGTTCAGTAATGTTCATAATGATTTCAGAATTAAACAGATATTATTTTAATGTTTTCTGTCCTAACCCTATCACTGTTGTGGATAGAATAGTTCCAGTACACAGGAAACACACTGTGAATTGTGGATAAAACTATTCCATGAAGTACACATTGCATTATAATATAATTCATATTTTTATGAAATTTTATAGGCAGTGCCAGAAAAGGAATGAAAACATTTTCCAAATCTACTTCCATAAAAGTTAACATTAATTTAATAAGGTGCTTACGTACCTTATATTTGTCATCTCTCAGACTGCTGTAATATAAATTAATTTCTTATTCTCAGTGATTTTTATTTATTTTTAATACTGCTGCCATGTCTTCATTCATGTTTTTCATGCTTCATTTTGCTGAATTCAAATATCATATGGCACAAACTGGTAAATGTGGCATATTGATTAACAATGTTAATAAGAGCGGACCATTTTCATTGTAACTTCTAATGATATGTGCCAAATAAATTGGTCACATTTGCCATAAAAGTCTTTATATCATATGAAATTCACTGTACATAGTTCAGTACATGATAAACATCTTTGCTGAAATACATAAAGCTATTATTGTTAATTTTAATAATTCAAGTTGGTTTAATTTTATGTCCACCAATACTTGTGAAGTGTAGTTTGTCATTCATTTGATTCTTGACAGCTGTTTCCATAATCATGTGTTCTCTTTCTTTGGTGACTGTGGAAGAGATCATTTTATTTGCTCTGCACTGTCTCCAAACCAACTGAAGCAAATGAATTATTGCTATAACCATCTTGTTTAAAGGTGCATTGCGAACAGTATTGTATTGTTAGAAGAAATCAATTCCTTTAAATCTTGTTTGGACAAGTTGAGCTTACTGGCATTTCTTGTCAAATAATGCAACAGGAGAAAGTTGCAGCTCAGTTTTTAATTTGCTGATCAATGTGCCAGTAAGAACTGCAGGAAGATATCCCCTGAATAAGCAAGTTGGCTGCAGAAGTTCTTGTCATTTGTTTGGCAACCAGTGTACAGTGAAGTTTACTTTAAATGTTGCTGTAATGTTATTTCAGTCATTGCCATTTGCCCTCACTATGTTCACTTTGTCTGCAGCTGCGTTATATTGGAACGTGTCTGTGATGAATGTCTTCCCTGAACCCGAGTGGGAATGAGTAACACTGCCACCTCCAGCTGGGGCCCCTGTTCGATAGCCAGTATCTCCACGCCCTTGTGAGCTTACACAGCACAGAAGTTTGCGATAAGCAGCTCGGTACTGACGATTACTGCCCGCATATATGAATGGATTCACCACACTAGATGCCCATGCCAAGACTGAAGCCATTACATGAATTGTTGGATAATGAATCTGTAACATGACAGTTTCTTTAAACATAAGGAAACATCATTCGGAGACAACAGAAAGATTAATTCTCTTTGGACATAACCGAGCAAATCTGAAAATAAATTTTAAAAATATGAACTGTTGAGCAAGGATTTAGTGGTATGAGAGACTTAGAGTGCCGTGGAAGATAGCAAAACTGATGAAGAAGACACCAATATGAATTAAGGTATGTTAGGTACATGTAAATTCTGACATGCATAAAATTTTGTGTACATTTTGGTTTAAGGAATCAAACTGTTGAAGTATGTGTCTGTATACTGAGGTAAAATTTCTGCGCTTGGTTTTTATGAGATCTTTATTTGCGGTTTTGAGGATGAGAAATTGGTTGTGGCGATGATGAACCTTTGGGTTACACAACAGTAGGGAAGCTCTTCAAAAACTAAAGAAGGGAGTACACCATTTCTACGTACCTCATCATCTGCAACGTTGACAAGCATCAGTGGCAGGAAACAGAGGAGAAAGCAGCAGAAGATGATGAGCATAAGACGAGTCAGTCGAATGTCCTCGCGTCTCTGCAGGAATTGATGTGCCGCATTGTTAGGTTTGGGTCCAACTGCGCTGCTGACACAATACTAGTTTAATTTTGTGTCAGCGTTATACACCAAAGTTTTGATTTTGGTTTAATTTCCTCTTTTACATTTTTCATATAGCTATATAATGAAGATGGTATATTCGGGTTTTTTATGCCTCTACTCATTGCCCTGATAGAGGCAGCAAGCACATCTGAAATGTCTGTAAACTTCTACCAGACTACACAGCACAACTACTGAGAAGACGTCATCTTCATACTCACTGCCATGGGAACCTAAAATCTCACAAGCTACGCAATATTGGACAATGAACCATTTTTTAAAGTAGTCGCTTTGAAGACGAAGGTGTAGATCAGACGATATTATCAAAATGGAGTTTTGGAAGGTGGACTGCGGTGACGTGTGTCTAAATTGCGGGTTCAGTGCCAAACTTTTATTGTAGATTCAGGTGCTGTGTCATGTTACTGGGTATGAGTATTTGTTTTCTCAACGTTTTCATTTTAGTGTGATTGCAGCCTCCTTATTAAATACGTAGTATTTAAAGCTTACTTATGTGCCTGTAGATTTCTCCGGCTCTGCCGCACTTTCCAGTAGATGCACGAGTAAGACGTGATGATCACAACGCAGGGCAATATAAATCCTAAGACAAATAACATCTTCTTTGGTGATTTGCCATCTTTCTTGAGGATTGTACAAGAGAATGTTGGAGGATCCAAACCAAGATAACCCCACACTTCCACAAGTGGGGGGACCATCATGGAAAAACTGAACACCCACACGAACACCAACATAAGAGAGATGTACCGTGGGGCATATAGTTTATCGTAGAGGCTGTGGTATGAAATGAGAATATACCTGAAATCAAATATCGCTCGTTAAAGAAATATTGCTCACTTTGTAGAAGAACAGAAATTTCCTAAGTGCATGTTATAGAATTTAAAAATCTTTCTGGTGTCTGAACTAAAATCCATAATATTCTGGAAAATATCACAGCGACTGGTCGAATGAACAGACTGATGGGCGTGCACTGTACCTGTTGATTGTGATGGCCACCATGCTGAGGAGGGATGCAGCTACATTGCCATAAAAGAAAAATGGAAACAGTTTGCAGAGTGTGGAACTGAGCACCCAGGCCTGATTGATGTACCGTGAAGCAGTGAGAGGCAGATTGATGGCGCAGAACAGCAGGTCAGACATGCAGAGGCTGATGACAAAGGCGGTAGTCGCGTGATGCCGCAGTTTGGAACACCGAAGCAATGCTATCGCTGTTATGAGGTTTCCTGGAACAAATATGTTGAGATTAACAAAGAGACTTGGAGACGATGGAGACACCTCCCTTCATATCCATGCACCATTACAACTCAGAAGACCAACATCAACATCTTCAGGGCTGTGAGACCTCGCGTGTTGTATAAGAGGGAGTGTTCCATTTGGATTTAAGAGGGCTGTCAGTGTGGTCTAGATAGATAGTTGCTCATTGCGTGTTCTTTGACACCTGCATCCATGGTTCTGTGAGAATCCAGTTCCTATGTATCAACAGACTTAAAACTTGCTTGCCCCTCGTCCGCCCTTCGAAATTGATTTTCTCATCAATTGCAACTCATTTTTTGCGTGGCTGAACACACATTCGCTCCTCCTTGCCTCGTATTTTTCTCTCATTTCATTTACCACGAACTACCAGAGCTGCGTTGAACGCATCCAACTCCATCTTCGTTTTGCTAGACCTCTTAAGCCCGGGGGTCCCTTATTTGCGCAGTCCCCGCGGGCGGGAGGGGGCAGCTAAATCTCATTGTGTTGTGTCGCGGCGGTGGGTATGGTGATATTATTATGGGCTCGTAGCGTCACAGAGGAACATACCAACTTCAGCTCTGAAGATGGAGACAGTATGTTCCTCAGAAATATTGCTATCCAAAACCGAAATATCGTCATCATTCGTCCTGTTTTTTTTTTCCTTTCTCTTCAAGAACACAAAGTTTTGGAAGTCGCTTCTTCCACCTTTAGGTAAAACGGGTCCCAACAGATCAATCTTTTGTCCTTGTATCAGCTGACTAAGTAACGATATTTGAATTCTCGTCATTATTATAACTCCTTATTTCGGGACGTTTGCATCGTTTCGATTTTGCTTTACTTGGATCCGTTAATACCGAAAGTCGAATTTATTTTCACTCACATTTTTGCATAAAATATATTACACGTGAAAGAAGATACGTCACTTAGGGCCTTATATTCTGTCTAGGCGTAGGAGAGGTGAGGTTACAGATTTGATGAGATTGAATGCATGGAGTTTTACCTCCACTCCCCCACACGCCCTCATTGCACCGTGCTTAGGAACGGTGGTAACTTCACAAAGATGTGGCAAAACGAAATCATCTTGCCAATATTTTGTGCTGTTAACAGTGGGAAAGGGTCAGGGGGGCTTTGGAGGGAAGAACGAGCTTGGACGTAAACTCGCGTTCAACTGCTTCCGGGCGTCTGAAT
This sequence comes from Zootermopsis nevadensis, assembly GCF_000696155.1. Next base: position 49,059 of record NW_019060231.1, read on the forward strand.
TGGGGGCAATTTAATGAACTCGACATTTAGGGCAATATGTTGACATTTGACCTCACGCCGTGGTGTCACACACCGGGATCAGGGGCCATGTTGGACTGTCAACTTCTAGTACAAGAAAAATTACAACAACAAAATAGCAGATTAATTTTAAAACACCAACCGCTTTACAGCACGTAATTCTGTCTCGCATTAAGTTCTGTAACATTGTTTTATATTTCTGTCAGAAAAGTTAGTATCTGAAAATTCTCTTCGCCAAATATTGTTAGAATGATCAAATCAAGAAGGACGAGTTGGGCGGGGCATATGGAGGAGATAAGAAATTACTACAAAATTTTTATTGGAACGCCTGAAGGAAAGAGACAACTCAGAAGGATGGTAATATTAAAATGGATACAAGGGAATAGGGTTGAAGAGTGTGGATTGGATTCGTCTGGCTATTATTTACGACGAGTCTTCATTATTTTTCATATTTTATATTTAATTTTAAATCTGTTTTTGTGTTGCCTTAAAGAATAGGTAACTTCGCCTTTCCCCTAACTCCCAATTTCCCATAAGACCTTGGTCTTCTCAACCGCGGGGCAGGAGGGTAACGTAACCCCTGCGGTTTTGCGAGGGACTGGATTTTCCTCCCCAGTCTCATTTTACTTTTGTCTTTTCTTCGGCTGTTCACATGAAGTGCCCCCTGCAGGGAGAAGTTCAACTTCCTGCAGTTTTCCGTTCCCTCTTACCTGCACTTACGACGTGAGTGCGCCAAAATGTGGATGGAGCTGATGTGACGTAGAATGTGATCACTTTTCGCCGTACGAATGAATGAACCCAAGAACGTGTAAATGATTTCTTTGTTATTTAAACCTGATGTTGGGGGAATTCAAAGAAAAAATTTCTTTGGTCATTGAAATCGGACAATTCCAGTGATCGCATTACACGAGAACACGCATATTTTTAAGCTACCATGGATTACGTGAAAAATATGTTTGTGAAATAGATTTTTCCTACGTCGATAAACGTTCGCTGTTGTGTTAATTGATTAAAAGTATATTATGTATTACCATGCACACAGCTGATTGGCTGTTAATTTTTTTTTGTATGTTTTGGAAATGTTCTGTTTATAATTCGTTGCGTTCTTTTTGGAAGGGGTGAACGGAATTTATATATTTTATAAGACATAATCTGTTTAGAAAGAAACTATGAGCAGTTACGACCTTCTTAGACTGTTCTCTTAATTTTTTCGCATATTTCTGGTCACGTGGACAGTTGTGCCTTTGAACTACAGATATTGCTGAAATGGTTCAGTGCCAAAGATGTTTCCATCAAGCTAATTCTGAGTGTGGAGACTGCAACAACATTTGTCCCTGATATTCAGCTGCCTTGTGGTTCGTTCCTCTGCGCTTATCATGAGACTTCGTCTGATATTCAGCTTCCTTGTGGTTGTAGTTCCTCTGCGCTTATCATGAGACTTCGATGGGTTGTACTTACCTATTACACCTAAAACACTGAAGACCACGGCGCAGATAGACGCAAAAATTGTCGCCTCTCGAGGGTAGTAGATCTCAACACTGTCCGGCCCATTCGTGTAGTTGTCCATCGTATTTATCAGCCGGTTCATGCACCATTTGGCCAGCGTCTCCTTGTAAAGCTTGGCCACGCCTCAGCGCTTGCCGGAGACAGCTAGAATGAGACGGGTCGCTGGTCTTTATTGTAAAGGAATTACGACGTCAGTTACTTTGATTTACTGAACTCTGTGATGAAATGCGAAGCCATGCATAATTTTTGTAAAGCGTGGTTAAGCAATAACAGAACTAGCAGCAATAATAATTTCCTTCCTAACAGGGACAAGCTTATAATTAATCGTCCAAAATGTTGTCACAATAAAATCCGTATCATCTTACGCAACATAACCTCAAAGTTTTGCTATTTTTTCAGCACGAAATATTTGATATTATGATATTTGTAGACGTATTACGTGCGTCAGTTTTTGATATCTGATTTTACAGTCAACCATGTCTGACTGATTAGCTGACTGACCAGATAAATTTACCAAAAATAATGACACGGCCAGTTGACAGATTGGCGTACGTCACAGAGCAAACAAATCACTGGCTAGCTGTTATTAGAATCGGATGCTCTAACTCATAATAAATGTAGCGATAAGTGAGTGTTTTTTTTCCTTCTTCGGACTGTGACATGAAGGGTCATGCCCCGGACACAGAACAGCTACAGTCTTCATACCGCTGATGCTTTCAGTTACATCGTCTGTTGTGGCAAGGGGAAAGAAACAGTCACAGTTTTCCATGTTTAATCGAATACTGATGTATGTGGAGCTGAATCTGAGGGGTCCTTGACCCTTAGAAGCCCAAGTTTGTCTAAGTAATATTTAATAATTCAGTCTCTACCTCAAAGAAAACACCGCATTATAAAGACCAGTTGATAAATGGATAAATGTTGGTTTTTTCCTGAGAATCACAAGAAATCCATGAACTTTATGTGAGCATTTTTGTGGTAACATTGTTAAACATTGGGCTTATAACAATCAAATGATTTGATTTCTAATACAGTCGCAGCTCGCGGACCACGCGTTGCAGAGAGCGCATTCACAAGGCTAGTGACTGTTCTTGGGCGCTCTTAATGAAGTCTGTACTGTGTTTCTCGAACCATTTGGTTTTTTAATTCAATTCAGTGTTTCACCACACCCCTCTTCTCATATCCGTTCCTTTTTAATATCTTTTCCAAGTAGCGTTGAAGTGCGATGCTGTATTTTTTGCCGCCCGTGTTCTGTTTTCAGTCTCCGTCTGCCGGAGTTATCACTCGCTCCATCAGACTGACAACAAATAAACTCTTGTTTCGTCAGCAGATCGCACAGACAGAGCAGTAACGACATTTCATAAAACAGTTATGATTCTGCACGTGACAGCTTTTTTGTTCTCGACGGAAATCAACCAACAGCGTTGCTCTGTGTAACAGAATTGACCATCTGCATTTCGTTGCAGATCTTGGACGCTGGAAGCCTCTACAGCGAAACGCCTAATTGTCGATGTTGTCTTCTGGATTGTGACGCCGTGCGTTCCGAAACGCCGACATTTACTTGTGCCATCACAGTCCAGCAGACCATCATCATCATCATCATCATAGTCTTAATCACCGCGACAACCTCAATTCCGAAATCTTTGCAGATATTTGGGAAGGGCTGTAACACCACTGCTACTGTTTCAGGCAGTGAAGAGGAGACTTCTTTAACCTTTACATTGCCGATCCTGATAACTTCTGACGTCCAAGGCACTACAGCCTGAAGACTGCAGTGCCCATGTGTATGTACGTATCCCGCGTTTTGGTTTCTTAAAACAGCGATAAGATGTCTTTTGCGAGAAAATAATTTTTTGTTTACTGAATACATGATAGACTGAACCGATAAAGCATGCTCGTAATATTACGTAAACTTTTCTGTGACTACACTGTCGCATGTTTGAGCTTGATGATTTGATTATGCGACTGGGAAATGTATTCGTCGGACAAAAGAGTTGGCAGGTCTGGTTTCCCTTGTCACAAAGCCATGACAAAATACCACTGGCTTTATAATGGAACTCCCCGTGTCGACTTTACTCCTTAGAATTTAGAGGTTTCCTCTCCCCGCATTGATTCTTGCTATAGGGGGTTGTGCCTTCTGAAACCAGGTGTTCCAGATTGAAAAGCGAGGAACAATGGTGAAGGAACCAGTTAGTCAACATTAATCTTAACAATGTGAAATTTCCCAACCAACATATCGACACTAAGAAGATATCAGTTATCGATATGTAATGACTGACTGCTCTTCGCGTGTAGCCACCTTGAAAAAGAGAAGTTCCCTACAAAGATATTTCTGCAAAAATGTGAGATTTGAGGTTCTCGCGGCGCTGAATATGGCGATGTCGTTCTGGGACACGACGCCGTGTAGACTCGTAGGCACGTTTGGAGCTGAAGATGTTAACGCACTGTTATCCACCATTGAAGAAGCAGTCTGTAGCAAATGACGATGCAGTATGCCATTAATCGTAACATTCTGTCAAGGGGTCATGGACGTGACTGCTTAATTAACCGATAATTTGCATAAATTTTTGCCAGCTATCGCTCGTTTAAATGAAAGTCGTGCTAGGAGTCAGTTCCTGCCCGGATAAGATGATTTATTTTCCCCAACTGCTTCACCAAAATTTTCTGAAAGATCCTCATCGCTTTATATCAAGATCAAATACACTACAAGTCGGAGCCCTGCTTGGAGTACTAAGAATCTCTTTTGGAAATGTCTGACGGTACATCTTTATCGAATACATCAGTTATAGATAAGTGGTAATGAATAATGAGATTTGTCACCTAGGTTGTAAGTGTCTTGAATATATCAACTAGAGCGAACATTAAATTCTCCAGATCCTTTAACCACTGCAGAAACTAAGCCAAGGTTTGCTACCATGCAGTCGAGAATATTTAGGCTTCCATTCTGCTGTCTAAAAATGTAAATAATGAACTGTATAAACTACGTCCATAAATGTACCACCTGCGTTAACAATCAGTAACTCTTATTAATTTTGTATTTCACCGTAAACAGCGATTATTTCCTTAAACAGCGTTAACCATTTGATCTTTGTAATGGTGAAGTGATGTGTTTTCTTTGCGGTACGGACCCAATTCTTAAATATTAAATAGATGAGCTTTGGCTTCAAGGGGTTACTACACAGTGCGACGTGAATGCTTCCGGGGGGCAGTTAGTCAGGAAAGCGTAACGCACGGTGATGGCAGTGAAATACAGGCTGTGTGCGGAAGATAACATCCGGGGAACAGGAGAACACGCGTGTCTCCTATCTCGCTTCGGAGAGGTCCGAGTTCGAATATCGGCTTGAAGACTGGTTGTCTTTTCAGACATTTCGTGGATTTTGTCAGCCCCTCCATGTAAATTTTGGAATAATGATCTTAAGCGGGCCACCACCTACCACATCCCTGCCTCATCGTTCGCATTCAACGCTACACGATTTATTCCAATAAATCAATCAGTCAACAGGCAGATTCTAAGAAAACAGGTCCATCTAGTAAAAGAGTCCTCTCCATTTACGGAACCCAGAAATTCATACGAAACCAGGAGTTATGACCTTGGAATCATATTCGAGATTTAATGTGGTGTGCAGAAATGGAATTACACTTTTGTTGTCGGTGTTGGTATTCTGAGTTTTAACGCTGTGTGGACTTGTAAATTTAGGTACATACGAAAGTTTCGGAGGAACGTACTTTCTTAAGAGATGAAGATAGAGGCAGTGTGTTCGTCCGAAACGTTGGTACCAACCAACAAGTCTGCACTGTGTCACAACCCAGAAGAATAACATCGACATCGCCGCGTTGAGAAGCTAAAATCTCGCAAAGATTTTTCTTGTCTCTGCTGCGAGGTTCAGAGAAACGACAAACATATCGTGGCCTGTTTGTTCCAGACAATCATTTCGGCGGGAAAATGTCGTGTCTTAACGAATTTATTTCGCGTCAGATGTGTGAACTTGACAGCAAGTGTTAACACTTACCGACAGGGATGCTGCAGACACCGACTACTCCCGACAGCGCGTTCGAGGCAACTGACTGGAGTGACTTGCCGCCTTCTTTCCATTGGTTCCGATGCAAGCAGCTGTCTGCTGCCTCCCTATTCGAACAAAGGAAATACACTGGGTCGGCGGGCCGTGGTATTCAGAAAATCAGAAGTGTCTGCATTATTGCTTCAATTGCTTAATCGTAGAAGAAACGCACTTGTCGGAGTCCAATGGCACGACGGGAATGAACTTCTTGGTTTTGATGCTAGATGGCGGTGAATTGTGAGCTTCACGCCTCGGCCGTCTCTAATTTCAAAGAATGCACCTAGTATCTAAGTACAGATCAAGTTGAATATTATGTTGTAGTACGAATTCTAACTCTATTAGGACCAAAAAGTTTCTCGTTAAAGTATGGGGAGCCTTTTTGTTCACCTGGACTCATATTATGAAGTATAATTCTCTAATCTCAGATGTTAACAACAGCGGAGTTAAATTACGTCCGCTAAAATAGCTAAAAGGAATTGTTCAGTCGCCTGTGCTTTTAGATGTCATCCGGTGTTTATGACAGCCCGGCAGGAGAGAGTTAAAATGTTTGAAGAAAAAGTACTGAAATATCTGCATATCTGTAGGTGATTTATGACTCACGCCATTTAAAATTACCTCAAGACGGAAGGATGTGTGAATACGCCACAAGCCTCGTTATCACAATATGCTTTATATTAACAATACTGTTTTGTTACTGTTAGAGTTATGATACAGTACCAGGAACAAATTGAGAATGTATCATTTGGCACTAGAAGGTAAAATATGACTCATTAATTTCGTTTATTTGTAAAAAAACGCAATATCTGAGAAGGGCAATGAAACGAGGTATGCCATTCCACAGTTTATGTAATGAACTTCATGTTGCCCGCATACAAACCAAATTTTGCCAGTTACCAGCACAACAAAAAAAGGTTGGCTGGCCTGTTTTAACGTGTCATTATGGTTTTATACGAAATTCTATCCTATACTCGTTTTTGATGCATGGAATGGCATGGGGACAGTAGTTATTAAACATTTCTTCGAATGTATGTCGGCACATTGCTTATATTTTCAAAAAAATAACTGTTTCATTCTGCGACAGGATCGCACTTACAGCTGGGGAAAACTTGAATATATGGTTATATTTCAGGGCGCGGTTTGGGGGAGTATGAAATGGTTGTGTTAGCTACCCTGTACCCATACTCAGTGCTTGTATTTATTAATGTTTCTAAATTCAAACCATTGTCAAGTGTTACGTGTATAAGATGGAAAGGTCTAAATTGTAGGTTAGGTATAAACTTCAGATTATACCATCCACCCAGCAGACCAACGTCAACAGGTGTATAAACTTTGAGGTCTTACTGTGTGTCATGGTCAGGAAAGGACAGTGACGGAAGATATATATATGTCGCTACATTAGTATTTCAAAACGAAGATTATTGCCACAAAGCTCCATATAACCAAGTGCCAAATGCAAATATTCATTAATATTTTAATCATTTTGTTGAAATAATTGTGTCATTGTTGAAGTTAACTTTGCATATTTCAGGTTTGTGTGATGGCTGTCCCTATCTTTACATTCAATGTGAACCACAAGCTATTGCCTGGACGGGTCACCATAGGCAAGTACGATGGCACACATTCCTGCCTCACTGCAGCCACAACAGCAGACAAGGTACAGGACTACTTTTAAGATTATGATCTTCTCGGTCATTGCACTGTGTAGTCTTGTGGTTGTATTCCGTCATTTTGGAGGAACATGCTTCCTCTGTCTTTGTAATTGAAGTACAAATGATCAGAAAGTCTTATTGGTGATTCTTCCTTTGCCCCCTTGCAAGAATGATATTCTGTTTCTTGCTGTGTAGGTGTTGGTGCACAGTCCACACAGACGTATGGGCCTTGCTGTGGGGCGAGTGGTACCAAGTGATGCAAATAAAGAACTTGCCCTCCTGAATATCAACCAGTCTGTGATGTCCATTTGCGCTGGTCAGCTGAGTTTGACAGAAGAACGAGACACCCTCGTGGTTGGAACCCCTACCACCTTGCTTGCATATGATGTTGAAAATAATACTGATGTTTTTTATAAAGAGGTATGCTGCAATACTGTAAACATTTCTTGTTTGAGAGAATAGATTCTTGAAATGATTTACAGTTGTTCTGTAATCCTTCATTATTTAGAATTCTATTAATGTGTTCAGTAGCAGACTACTTTTAATTGAGATTAATGATATGTACTGGAAAGGATGTCTCATTATGGGTATGCTGCCTCTAAGCATTAGTTATAATTTTTAAGTTTGTTCAGAGTCATTTAATCCTGCTGTAGTACTTTGCCAAGTACTGAAATCATTCAGTAAGACATATTTTTAGACTTAATTGTTTTTCTTGGAATTCTTGGTTTTGTAGCCATGTAGATTAATGTTAAAGTTTCGTAATACGGAACTCCATGACTGGTCGTGACTTACACTTGCCATATTTTCATATTTGTTTTACAACTGTCAGACTTGCAATTGAATTATCCAAATGTCATTAGAGGTTTGTCCTCGTGTTATTGTCTGTAATATGTAGTGGTTCTTATTTACCTACATCTGTTTTTGTTCCTCTTACTTTTAATGTTACTACTGTAACTGATTTATTAGTGTATCTTATATGAAACCTAAATTAATTGCACTTATGGTTGTTCATTCAGGATTATGTGTGATCTCAATATGCTTGAATAAGAAGTTTTTAATGTTTAAACATATATATATATATATATATACATACAGATATATATATATATATATGCAAAAAGTTACAAGTACCATTTGATTCAAAATGCCATAATCTATTTCAATAATGTTTTGTGAATTGTAGCAGTGTAGTTCAATAATCACTGTTTTCTTGAGATTTACAAGAAGAGCGCCAGACTCTAGTTGGTAACAAACTATAACATGGGTGCTGACATGTCATTCTTTCATTTTCATGTGATTTCCATTAGGAAACTGTTAGTCCATATGATTATTAAGACTGATTAAGTAACTGATGTCCATTTTATTATGTGAAAAAAAGAGACATTCTTGAAGTGAGTTGAGTGGCAAAGGACACTCTTATTACCTTTCTCTTAAAACTATTTTAGGTGTACTATTATAATATGCCAAAAGATACTACCAAATTTGAATTGTGTTATTGTGACAGGTATCAGATGGGGCAAGTGTTGTTGTTATTGGGAAGCTGGGCAGTATTCCAAACCCTCTTGCCATTATCGGAGGTAATTGCTCTTTACAAGGATTTGATTATGAAGGAAATGACCCATTTTGGACTGTGACAGGGGACAATGTCTGCTCACTGGCTCTTTTGGATTTTGATCAAGATGGAGAAAATGAGGTAGAGAATTTACTTCTGTGTTTTGTTCGTTACAGTATATTGAATAGCTTGAGATAGATATTTGAGATTTTGACAATGACATAAATGTGGACAGAAATGATTGAGACAGCAAGGACCTTTGAAGCATTGGTAAACTTCTACCAAACAACATGGTGCTACCACCCAGAAGACAGCCATTTTAATACATTTCTGATAATAAGCATTTGATTAAAAGATGCAAGGATTGTATTCTTAATTGTGTGCAGTGTATTAGAGCAACCCATTTTCTTAAGTCGGTATTCATTGTTTTGTCACAGTTAATAGTTGGTTCTGAAGACTTTGACATCCGAGTATTCAAAGAGGACAACATTGTCAATGAACAAACAGAAACAGAAGCAGTAACAGCGCTCACAGCATTTCGAGGCAACAAGTTTGGTTATGGACTTGCAAATGGAACTGTTGGCGTTTATGAGAAATTACAGAGACTCTGGAGGGTGAAAGTATGTAATCGGCAGCCTATACCAATATATATTACTTGTAAATGTGTCTGCTTAGTCACATAAAATAGATACAATGGAGCAGTTCTAATTAGATCCATACTTTTCACTGTTTGTTGTAAACAATAATGTGGATTGATGTCATCTTTGTAGTAATTTCATGGGATGGGTCAAGTATGTACATGTACCCGTGTGTGTATAAATGTTAGGAATTTTTTTTAGTCGAAGAATCGTGCAGTGGCTATTTATGGCTATGACCTGAATGGTGATGGTGTGGAAGAACTCATCACTGGCTGGTCCAATGGGAAGATTGATGCACGTAGTAGTCGTACTGGAGAGGTCATTTTTAAGGACAATCTAAACCATTCAGTAGCTGGTATTGTAGAGGGAGATTACAGACTGTCGGGTAAAAATGATCTTATCTGCTGCTCTGTAGAAGGAGAAGGTAAATACTCAAATGAGATCATAATTAAGATTTTACTTGTCATATGTCTGTGATGGAAAGACAGGTTAGCATGTTTGCTTTTAAGTGGCTAAGAATTCAGATGCTGCTGAATGCAGTGAAGTCGTCTCTGGCTATTAGTCATGTAAGACTTCATTGCATTCATTCACCTGGAAAACTTAAAATCTTATCTAATTGTGGCTTTATTGTTGCCTTTGCATGTAGTGCGTGGCTACAACCTCTCACGACAGGTAAATGTGCGGTCTGATGTGTATGGAGGTAGTGTAAATGCGGAGACAGAAGCTATTCGAGACTTGTTCACAAAGAAGCAAGCTCTAATGCTTGAACTGCGCAATTATGAGCTCAACAGTCATTTTTCTGAAATTAGTGTTGGAGAAATGGGACAGCAACTTGCAGTGGCTAATCAACACGTTGGAATTATACCTGTAAGTTATCTTGCATTGAGGATACATCTGCATACATCATATACATTTTTTGCATTATATTTGAACCATTGAATTCTGAAATTAATTGATAGTGTGATTAATCACTGGAATACAATTTTATGTATAAATAGAGGCAGAGATATGTGTGCCAAAGTTTCCGTGAATCTACAACATATTTTCTGACTTTAGAGTGTTATATTTTTCATCCAGAATATAACACTGAAGAGACATGGTAGCATCCTGTTTCCATTTCAGTTCTTTTCAACCCCTTTTGTGATACTGCTTGAGAATTAATGTGTACTCTTCTCTTGCATATTTCTCAGGCCCAAACAAGATTACAGACTGGAATTGCTGTCAACATGGGTACTGAAGACAAACCCGTATGTACCGACTGTTTAACTTGCATGTGTTGCTATATCACAACATTTTCTTATGTAAGAAAACTGTAGTAGTTATGGTTGAGGTGGTAGCTTTTATTATGGATTTCGTGCTGTTTCTCATACAAAGGGACCTTCAGGATGTTTAGGATTACAAAGTCAGTCACTGTCCACCTATGAAATTACGGTAAACGTCTGCAAGACTACATGGTGTAACAATCCAAAATACAGCCATCTTGATAATTTCTTGATATATTTTTCTTTCTCTTACAGCCACATGTTGAGATTTCCTTGTCTACAAATAATGAGACTGTCATTTGTGCAGTTATGGTATTTGCAGAAGGAATTTTTGAAGGTGAAACTCATGTGCTTCATCCAAAAGAGTCAGAAGTGACATCAAGATTGGATGTGGCTCTGTATCCACCCAGAGATGTTCCAGTTGATATTCACATTAAGGTATAAAGATTATTCTCATGTCAGATTTGACAGCACGGGTTACACATGTTAATGTTATGTTATGTTAAGTGAACAGAGAAAATTCTGTGAATCCAAAATATGCAGCACAGAATTAATTATGTTTTCACTTAAAGTAATATTTTAGTGGACTGCCACTATTTGAATTTTCAAAAAAGCAGCTTTGTATTAGGATAATTTTTATGAACATGTACCTATCTCCTGTTTCTGTAATATGACTGCAATATATAGGATGTCCTTATGTTTTATTTTAGGCATTGGTTGGATATGAAGGAAGCCAGCACTATCATGTGTTTGAACTAACTAGACAGTTGCCACGGTTTTCAATGTATGCTGTGCTTGTTGAACGGACACAGGATGTTGGCAGTTTTCTCTCCTTTGTCATCAATGAAAGACTGCAGCGGGTTAGTGTGATTTATTAACTTTTTGGGTTTTGTGGAACTTGAAAAGTTAATCACTTACTGCAAAAGCTTTACATTGTACCAGGTTTGTGTGGTTCTTTTGTTACACCATACTCCTATCTTCGATTCCATAAGGTTGTCTCTTTCTGCATTTTATCACAAAAATGTATATATGTGGAAGTCTAATCATTCTTTTATTCATAATTATACGTAATTTTGCTTCCTAGATTGCCATGTGGGTTAATCAAAACTTCTTGCTTTTGACTGATTACGAAGTTGTGGGAGACTTGAACGTAACTTTCCTTTCTCTCCGAGACAATACTGAGGTGACTCTCAGTATGGAATCCAATGGGCGTATGGAAATCATCACTAAAAACATGGCATTAGCTGGGGATATTGTCCAGTCACTTGCCACATTCTTGAATTTGGAGGAACTTCAGGTAAGCATCATCTATACAGGAACATTTTTGCAACAGTTTTCACTTCAGAACACATTTGATAATTATCAGCTTTTCTTGTGTCTCGGTTTATAACCTGCTTATCAAAATTAATAATTTGTAGACTGCACTCATGCAGAAAATGTGCGGAATTTGGACACAACTTTTATGCCAATGAAGTAAAATCTACTTCAGAAACTTAAAAATGTTTTGCTGAAGCAGTTTATATTTTCAGATTTTATCTTTTAAACACACATGTTTTAATTTCTGTACCAACAGAAAATTGTCCTGTGAAGAATCTTTTGTCAATTTATACCTGAATAGTTGGCTGGACAATTCTTCACCACGTATTAACAGCAGTGTTATGTGGCAGGTGAGTGCAAACTTTCCTGAGGAGCAAGAGAAAATTGGGGAGCTCATTCAGAAGGTTTCTGCCCTTCAAGATGTTCGATTAAGACTTGGTGCTGAGATGGCAGATCACTCAGGCCTTATTCGTAGTTTGGTGGTTCGTGCCGAAGATGCCAGACATTTGGATGATATGTAAGTTTATATAGATATGCAATTCTTTATCCCATTCATTTTACTACATAAAATTAATCATATTTTATGACAATTGTAGAAATAAGAAGAATGTTTTTGGTCTGAACAGTTTGTAGTAACCCATAATCTGAATATTGGTACATGGGAGAATGATATTTTTGTTAGTCAGATTGAATAAATAATTTTTGCCTGATATAATAAATAAAGTTCCCTTTTTTCCTAATTGAAGTATTGGAAAAATCATTGTGTTTATTTTAGTAATTCGCTGGCTAGTCGAAAGGTTACACATCCTGTTTTTTTTTCTTTAAATAAGGTTTACTGCAATGTAGAATTTTATATGTAATATATGTTGAATAATATTCTGCAAATAAAGTTTATTGAAATGCAAAATTTCAAAATATATAATACATGTTTGAGTTTTGTTTTGCAAATAAGGTTTATTGAAATGCATAACTCTGCAGTATTGAATAAATCTTTGAAATTATGTGCCTACAATTTTTAATAGGTTGTTTGTTTCAGGAAAAGTATGCGTAAATGGTACTTGGAGCTGAATGAAGTAAACACAGATTTGATTAGAGGCTATAATATTCGCTGCAAGAACCACCAAGAATTATTGGATGCTCTCAAAGAGTTGAATGTCATCATACAGAAAGCTGCACGATTACGAGGTAAGTTATTGTTGTGTTTGGGAATTTTCTAGGCTGGAAAGGTATGAAAGTTCTGTTTCATGAACATAAGCTAAGTTTTCAGTATATTGATGTTTGAGATCACTTAAACAAGTGAAAATTTTTCCGTTACTGCTAGGCCTTTTTGTCGTTCTGAATGTAGTCAATTGTTTGGGAGTTTTCACGAGGGGTCTGTCAGGCCATGTTTTGTAATATGAGCCTACTCATCACTTCACTTTAGATGCACTATATTTTTTCTGTCTCTTACATTTCAGTGTGTACATCAGTGAATTATTCGCAAAATTGTTGTTCATGTTACATTCGATTTTGCTATTTTTTAATGCAGCACTCATTTTAGATCACATGGTCAGGGTGTAAGGATTCTACTGTGCTAAATTTTAATCTGACCCTTTTCAGTTGGGAAATACAAAACAAACACAGTGAACCTGTGTCGAATAGCCTTGAAGAACAATAATCTCAACTCTCTGGTGAAAATCATGAAAACAGGAGAAGCATGATCTTGTCGTCTGTACATACTTGTAAGTAGTTCAGTTCATTTATTAGCTGCACTTTTTATATCTTTAATTTTCTTTGTATGTTCTGTACTTCAATTTTTAAGGAACGTGCATTATTTCTGCTGTAGTTTTCAAACGCGATTCTACCTGTTGGAAATGTTGTGTCCATAAATGTGAGTTATGGTTATATTTAGTGAATTTCATCACATAATTCCTGCACACGAAATTCTAATATTAACATTAAAAAGCATTAAGTCTCTGTGTATTTCATGCATGACATTCTTGTTTATGAAATACAGGAAAAAACATGTCATTGCTGTATGTGAAAGGGATAGCAGTAGATACTGGATCTCAAATTGACAACTTGGAATTTGTCACCTGTGGCATCATACAGATGCATGTGCTTCACATTGTTAACATATATAGCATTGTAAGATTTGAGGTTTTCACAGCGGTGAGTATGAAGATTTCTGTCTTCTGGGTTGTTGCACTGTGTAGTCTGGTCGATGTTAACCAACGTTTCAGAGGTCATACTGCCTCCGTCATCAGGGCGATGAATGACCCTGATGACGGAGGCAGTATGACCTCTGAAACGTTGGTTAACATCGACCAGACTACACAGTGCAACAACCCAGAAGACAGAAATCTTCATATATAGCATTGCTTCCGAAGCAAGATCATGGCTGTTTGAAAACTGAGCATGATGACCAAATGGGAAGACATATTTGGTGCACTTTGGCAAGAATCAGATTCTGTAATTTGTTTCACATTATGTGTTCTGTGGCGTGACATTGCAGCCGAGCTCATGAAACAGTTAAGGTGTGTCTGTGCTGTTACAGTGCAAGATGAAGAGTTTCATTCAATTTTACTTTTATGGATTTTTTAAATTGTTTATCTTACCTAATACTAAGATTATCATTACATTTGTGTTCTTGTGCCAAAATTTGCAGGTCCAGTAAGATTATGTTCGGTTGTTGCATGCCATCATGATATCGTTACAGGGTATTTCGTAATGAGGTACAGTATAGAGACTCCAATGAATATGCCAGTATTTTGTAGAAGCAGAACCACTAAAGCAGATGCCTTACTATTCTTAAGTTCTTCTTCTACCATTTTGTTCAACTCAGGCATCTGAAAATAGTCACAGATTACATTATTAATTATGAAAGTGTATCTGATTGTTGCACTTTATAAGGATACAAATACATTTTAAAAAGCAGTGTATCAGAAATTTGGAGGAGGTGAGAAATGCACACTTAATTTAAGTTTTAAAACCTGAAGGGAAGGGACCACTTTGGATTGAACTGGTTCATGATAGGGTTAACTGTGAACATGGTAATGACTGACAGTGCTTTCTTCTGGTTGTGATGCCATGCAGACTGTTCAGGATTCAATATGGAGATGAATGCTTCTCTGAAACTTTGGTATCTACATGGCATCATAACCCAAAAGAGCAACGTAGTCATCCTGACTGCAGTGAGAACCTGAAATCTCGCACGTTAATGAATCTTCAGGTTTTGTAAAAGGCAAGAAATTCTTTGACTAGCAGGGTGGCTGTCATCTTCTTATTGAGGTTCCTGCACCATAAATTTAGTTAATCAGTTGTTTTCAAAAGTGTTTCATAGTATAATTTAAAATAGTTTGGGTTATTGTAAATTATTTATAAAGCTTACCATGTCTGCAAGCGACACATACAGGAAGAGACCACCAGCAAAGGCAAATACGTACACACTTGTCTCCAAGTCCCTTATCATAATACCAAGTATTAGTCCACCAAATGCAGTACATGCTGAGAGGAAGTTGTATAGCAAGGCTTTCTTCAGTGGCATTCCAGAGTTGATTAAAATTGCAAAATCCCCTGAAATACAGACAGAATAAACACTATTTTTAGGCTGATTTTGAAGGATCAAAGAACAGAACATGCTGTGCCTAAACTTGTATAAACTGATCTTAGCAGGGAGGCCATTCCACTGTCATATTATATCATCAACTGCCTTCTGCACGTACAGTGCTCTGTATTCATACAAGGCACATGCATTTCGGTCCATGAACCATCGTCAGTGTCCATTCTTGGTTTAGAACATCTGATGTCAGCAAGCAAAATTGGTTGTATGTTTACAAATGTGCATGTCAGCTATAGCCTGTGGCAAGTTATAACATGTTTACAAACAATACAAAATAACAATACTAAAACCATTTAAAAACACACTTAAAAGGTTGTCTAAAACTCATTAAGATACAATACAAAATGACAATACTAAAACCATTTAAAAAACACATTTAAAAGGTTGTCTAAAACTCATTAAGATTATGTAGAAGTAGGCAGCCTGAGGATGTGCCATGTCACAGTAACAAGTGACTCAGCATGGGAAAATGAAGTAAGGCGAAGAGAAAGTGGAAGAGGAACGAAAACAGAACATAAAATTTACAAAACATGAGGACAAGGGACATAAAAGGATGTAGAGTAAGACAGGAATCTGTGAAAAGACGAGTAGAATGATATGTTATTAAAGTTATGCTTGCGTTGTATATGGATACTGTGTCTCTCACCTAGTTCGTGTGGAAACTCTTCACATGCTATAGCAATGCTGATGCTAAGGCCTGCGTTCAGATCTTTGGAATATCCTGCACCAATAGACATGCCATCAATGAAGTTGTGTAGAGCATCACCAAATATTATCATGTATGCCACTGTGGCCTTGGAGGTAGGACTTTCATGGTTCTTAGCATGTTTATTACTAGGCTGTAATAAAAGAATGAATTTGATCTGTGGTTTACTTTACATTTGAATAGCTGCTATTTGACTGTCATCAATTATTTGACTTTTCCGTTCCCAGTGGAAGTGCATGTAACTCACAACTGGGGGTACCTGGTTTGAATCCTAGTTAGGAACTGGCTAGCCTAAAGTTCTTTGTGGTTTCTTTCATCCTTTTCTGGCAAATGTCAGGAGAGTATCTTGAAATAGTCTGTGACCTCTTCCTGCAGTCTCTTGAGTCACAATTATCCTACCTCCTATCCAGTGCTTGACACAGTGTCATAATACGGTGCATTCAAAAAGAGACTTGAGGTATGTCAAACTCTCAGCCTTTGTTGATGTACACCGCGCCCCAATATGTGATATGTGGCCTGCAATGTCCCAGTTTTAATTAGTTTAAGTTTCAGATGTGTGTCAAGTAGCTGTGGGGAAGTAAAGGAATGAAAATAATGTCGTAGGTTGGAATTAGTAAAAGTAGACAGTTACGATTTTCCTCGCCCAACAAAACAGTTCCATCTTTTTCAAGTACCTCTTACTAGATATTGAGTTTCACGTGCCTGGTGTAGGGGACTTTGTTCATCTTGCCAGAACAAACCTTACCTTTGTGACTGATGTATAGTGTGTGGTAGAAATTGAATGCACTTCGTCCTCATTCTGACTTTCCTCGGTGTGTGTAATTCTGTGGATTGGTACTGTTTCACTGTGGTCATTCTGAAATGCAGACATACACATTGGAGCAACAGCAAGCAGCTGTGTCACTTTTCATTCTGCAGGTTTCCTTTGGGAGGGTCAGAAGTCATGGAGAAAAGTAGTTGATCATTTGTGTGTATCAGATTAACCCTCTTTTGTTATACATTGATGTTTAATCAACACGCTAAAAATGGTACCAAAGCTGTGTGTCAACATATAATCAATTAAATTTATTTTCTTGTTTCATTTGTCAGCTATCAGCGTCTGTAAACACTCCAAGTTACCTCGGTATGTGTGATCAAAGCAAATAACAAAGAATAAATCTAATTGTACAATTCTTTACTTGAAGATGGGTGTCTTCTGGGTTGTAGCACCGTGTAGTGTAGTCTGGTAGAAGTTTATTGATGTTTCAGAGGTACTTGCTGCCTCCATCATCAGGGCAATGAGTAGGAGGAGGTACTTTTATAAAATCTCCAAGTGATTCTGGTTTCACTGTATGTATGTTGAAGAAAATAATCCTATGTGCTGATGGCACATGCATGTTAACGAATTTATTTGAAGAATATTATTGAACATACTTTGTAGTCTCCTACTTCTCCTTTATGGAACACAATCTTCGTCAGAACTTCAAACATGTAGAATGTCCATAAACTCCCCCACATGATCACAGCTGTGCTGAGATAATTTTTGTCTTTTATTTCAAAACCCTGTAACAAGAAGTATATCATACATTACCCATATTTTGAGCATCTGTAGTAATATGACTGCTTTTGTTTTCTTCTCCCTAGCCACTTTCTTCCTCTTGTTTCAGAGCAAATCAGTTGTAATTCTGAGTGTCCATATTACTCGTGCGTGTACATACCTCAGGAATCAGTTGAAATGTTGATGTTGCTGATAGAGAACCAACAGCAAGACCAATGAGAATTCGCATCATCTGGTTGTAAAACTTGGAATTGATTAGTGGCCAGAAGAGACCTCCAAACAATCCTGACAAACTGATGAGTGCAACAGAACAAAGACCAAATCCCCAAACTGGAAATTACAAGATTGCATTAGGATATTTGGTGTTTTTCATTATACCCTAGAATTGAATGCTTATAATTTAAATAGGTCCAGCCATCACTGTGTTCCTTAGGTACCTTCAGAATCTAAGTTACGTACAAATTCATAGGACTATTGATAATCTCTAAATTAATTCTAAGGAGCTACCTTCATGTAGACTCATAGGTAGATGCCAGTGTTAGCATCTACCTGTGACACCAAAACCCAAAATATCATCCTAACTGCCTTGGAAACCTTAAATCTCACATTTAAATTACAAAGTATAAAAATGGTGCAGAATTGTTTCTTGACAAATTAATGAACTTGACAAAATAATAGATAATTAGAATGCCGCATGATCATGAGTAAAGTCTTTCATTAAAATGCAATAGGCATGCCAGAATAGTTTTTATAGCAGCAGACTGTGATTTTGTATGAGGGGGTGGGGGAGAATGGAAGTTTTGACAGTAGGTAGCCAGAGTGTGCTGCTCACTTGTTTATCTGTAGCATGTTGGCACTATTGTTTATTGAACTGTGAGGTAGGAACTTTGTAATTTAATTTTAATGACTGAGGAGACCGTGAATACTGCCACCAATTCACTTGTTGCGCTGCCATCTGGATTTCCTATATACTGCTCAGAACTTTGACCTAACGTCCTTTCAGTTTTTTTATTCTTCCCTCAGAGTGACAAACCAAGTTTCACACTCATTCATTGGGTATAATACAGTATTTGTATTTGTATTTTAATTTGTAGAAAGAAATAGAGAAAACAGTTTCATTACCAGACCAATCTGCCTGCTGGCATAAAAGATAATTTTGATGTTCTTTAGGTAGATATAATTTTTTTTCACTATGTTATCATGACACACATATAAATGAAATGCCATGTAGCTTGGAATGTTTTATCAATATTAAGTATTGCAAATGTTATCTGATATGTTGCAATAAAAGATATCATTGAGACCACTTTATTATTTATCAGGTAAAGTACCAGGCCTGATTAGCCAGTATTTTTAAAAAGGTGTTACAGGAATTCTGTATGTCACAGTATTAAACTGTGTAAAAATTTTATGAATGTTACTGTTCAGCTAGTCAATGAAATCCTTATTTTTCATGGAACCCAGAGGTTATTTACTGTGATTACCAGACCTTGCCATTGGTGCCTATCCCAAGTCAGATGAATCCAGTCCACACCCTCCAACCCAATTTTCATTATAATGTTATCCTCCCATCTATGCCCAAGTCTTCAGAATGGTGTTTTCCCTCCAGGCTTACTAACCAAAATTGTGTATGCATTTCTTCATCATAATAACATTTGGTGAAAACAAATTTCTCTAACTTGAAATGTTTGTATGGCTGATATTTTAGAATTGTAGAAAATAAGAATTAAATGCCTTCCAATGCTTTGTCCATCTTATTTCATTTTATAAAAATTGGCAAAGTCAAAAGTCATTTTTGAGACTTACACGCTCAAATCATGCATCATATGATATGCTCCTTTTCAACTTGGACTAAACTTAGAATGAGTTACTTTTGTTAATCACAAGTGACAGCTGTGGATCTTGTCATTGTCCTGTCTCCTAGGATGTTGCACCATGTACTGTGGTGGAAATTGAGCTACAGTTTACTCTGAAACGTGGTAAATTTATACCAGACCACATGATGTAACATCCCAGAGGACAGCCATCTTACTCATCACTGTGAGAACCTGAAGTCTCACCAAGTATAAGCTACTTTGTGTTTTCTGTAGTGTCCATATTCTGATAATGTCTGTTAATTCTCTTGGTTCCTTAAGACATTTTATTGTGTTAGATTGTGATATGTACTACTACACATTCTGTGTAATAGGAACAAATTAACAAAAGGTTTAGTTGAAGGTTTACCTTTTACTGATGAGGGTTTGTTGATGACAGTGTGCTGTAAAATGTCATGTTGAATTTCTTCATCATACTTGAGCCATGAACAAGTAGCATTATTCTCCATTCCATTTTGAGATGTACTCGGTGACAGTGCTTCTATTTTATTACACTGTGTAGAGAAATTGAGCTTTAGCAGAAGTAATCAAATGGAACAGAATTCATATGCTCTAGGTCATATGTCTGCTGGCTTCAATTCTTTGAATATAAAAGTGGGATTACTAATAGGAAAGGCCAGTTACAGACAGTCTCTGACTTATGTAAGGATTCATTTCTGCAAACCCATAGGTAAGCCGTATTTTATGTATGTCAGAAATTACCATAAGTATTTAGATTTTGTCATTATATACTTTGATGGTACTCTACATATAGTAAAAATAATATAACATTAACATACACCTAACATACCTTAATTCATAATGGTAATTGTTCAAAAATTGATTAAACTCTGAATAATTTGATTTAAAACATCATTGAATATATGGTTAAAAATGTATTTTCTGAGACTTTTATTTACAGTCAAATTTGTATAAATATTGATTAACCCAGACAGTTACTTTATAAACAAAAGAATTGGGGGTTTTATACATTGGTATGTATGGTTTTATTGTTATATGTTACTCATTGCTTGTTAATTTGTCTTAAGAAAGATATTAGAATAAGTACTTACATGAATTGTGACTTCCTCCAGAATTCACCATCACGAGTCATATAACTAAACATTTTTGCAACTCTACAGTGTGTCTGCCAGTCACACTGTTTTATGACAGCTGTGTTGAGCCTATATGTGTTCATGTGAGAGTGGATTAAGTCCCTAACCAGTTGTTTATAATTCCTGCTTGTACTGTAGCTGTTGGTTAAATGTAATCTTTACAGCTTCATGAGTGTAATCTCTGAAGTGCTCGAAGGAGCCATGTCTGAAATGTTATCTATCTACATATGAGGCCAGATGGTGTCACAGCCCAGAACAACATTGACATCTTCACTCAAATATGTATTTATATTTGTACAAGAAACAAGTATTTTATTTGTGCTATGACCTGTTCTACATCCTTGGCTTAGGTCTATGAAGGATCTATGGAATGTAAATAAATTCTATTCTGTGGGAACCTGAAATGTTGTACAGCATGTTTGTTTGGTGGCTTCTGTTTCTGAAGGGAACAGTCGCATGTTGTCACTTTCTTCTGGCATCCAGTAATTTTTTGTTTCAGATTGTGATCAATAGTGATTCCTCTGTGGAACAAGGGAATAGGCTGTTTCCATAATTTCAGTTTCAATTTTAACAAATAATAATGAGAGTAAGAAGATATTTTTTGGAAATTTAAGATATGTTTTATCAAACTGCAATTAGCAGCAGTGCTGTGAACATGATTTACATCTTTTTCTGGCTAGTCCAAAAATTTATGGTTTGTTGAGAGGAGGAAACTGATTCAAATCAGTTGGTCTGGTTTTTGCATGCAGGAGTCGCATCTGTATTATATTTACAGTTCTCCTTTTGACTTGAATTATTGTGGAAGTGATAAAGGAATTACAGTCATCTTCATATTTATACACTGTCTTTTCTGCTTTTATCATGGTACTGCTCGTAATTGTATTGTGATAAAATTTCCATTAGCAGCAAATTTCCTCTAAAACAGTTGATAAAATGTAGTCAGTAGGTTGTTTTGGTGGAAGCACAGATTTTGTATTGGTTAATATGTTGTGCTGTATCTGCACTACGTTTACAACAGTTATTAATCTTCAGTGACATTATCTTTATGTTCTTCCAGTATTATCTGGCTGTACACTTCATTCACTAACATGCACAGGATTTCATTGTGTTGTTTAATAGACAAAGCTTCACTGAATGACAGACTACACATATTAGTAATGGCAACAGCCTACTACTAAACCATGTGATGTCACCAAAATAAATCCATCACTGAATAATCCATCTCATCAGTTTTATTTCATAGCTTCTCACATTCTCAGCATGTTCTTGTGGAAGATACAGTCTCTGTTAAGGGGAATTTGTACCAAACAATAAAATGTTGTGGTTAATCCTTCTTCACATTCAGTGGAACAAGATTCAGATCTGTACTGGAATGGACCAAACATTGAAGTTTTCCATGGATTTCATCAATAATAATACTATCATCTTGATTTCAAAACCATCCCTCCAGTTAACCAGTTATTAAGGAAAGACATATATTGGTATATACATTTTCTGTATCAGTATCAAATTTCTTTCATCATTATTGAAACATACTGAATTATTGAAATTTACATTTTCATAGAACATTAATTTTTGTATTCTGATCTTATGATTTATTAGGGACTGATAAACATGTTGGTCCAGAAATAAATTCAGAAAAAATTGTGTTAATGTGTCCTTGCCAGAACACAAGAAATATCTAACAAGTCAGGAAATGTACAAATAACAGTTGCGGCGTGTTTGCCAGGATTTGAGTTTTGTCCGATGAACACGGCTCATGGGAAAACAAACTATGGTAACAAATTTGTTTTCATTTGTTGACTTTTATGCTGAAATTTGTTGCACTGTCACAACAGATTTTGTTTCATGAAAAGGTAACACACAAAACACCATTTTATGATACCAATGAATGTAGCTCTACCTAAGAGCCACAATGTGCAGTAGGCTGCAGCCAAGGTGCCAAATTGAAACTTTTTGAGTTAATCCTATTAGCTGGTATATATTTTAAATATGCTGTGAGTAATAAAAGATGCAAATCATAAAGGTAATTTACAGACACGCAGTATACTATGCCCATTTCTCCTGGGGAACCAGTGATGAAACAGTGTACTTGCTGTAAGCGTACCTGAGTTGTTATAATGCATATGCCTGTTTCTCCAGGTGTGCAGGTTGAGGCGTGTTGAGCCACCTCTTGCTGGATGTGCTCTAGGACTCTCGACAGCTGATGGTGAGGTCTGTCTGGTGGAGTCTTGTACAGGATAAGGACAGTATTGTTACCACTAAACAGTTTGATTTCATGTCTGTTCATGGCATTATTAAGCCACGGAAGTGTAAGCAGTGTTACAAATACTTTACCAAAGCACATATTTTGAGACCTTAGTACTTGTAAATTTTTTATCACTTGACAACTCTAGACTGGTCATGAACTTTATTTGCTATGATATTTACGTGTGGCTGTGCAAGAAGAATATTAAACTGCAGGATACTCAAGATCATTACACTCTAGTCATATGAGTGACCTTTGAACATTTTAAGTAATATGTTGTACCTAAGTCAATAATGTTTTATCATGATATGCTAAGATTGTATATGATGTGCTTTACTATGGAATTGTGTGAATTAAGATAATGGATGGAGTACTATGATATGGTAAACACTGATGTCATCCTTTGATATGTATGTGTGTGGGCTTTCCTGGCAGTTGAACTTGTATGCTCTGTCACTTAAAATGAGCTTTTCATATGCTAATTAGTTTTAAGGTCATTATGTAGTGAAAGTACAGATTTCATATTCAGTCACAACACTGGGACATTTTGTCAACACACATTAAATAAAATGACTTTATTAAATATGAACTTGATATTATAAAAAGTTATATACACATATATGTACTATTTATTTAGTAATTCTTATGGAAAAGTTGCATGATGAAGCACCATATACTTTCTATGTGGAAATAAATGAATAATTATGAGTTCTATGATTATGTATGTCAGCCTTCAGTTTGTTTCCACAAAAGAGACACTGACCAAAACAAAGCTCCATTCTGTTTTCACGTTTCTATTACAATATTTTAATTGTTGTGGGTTATTCACATGGTAGGATAAGAAGAAATGAGAAATGTTTATTCCTTGTTCCATACAAATTAGAGTTTTAGTATGCTGCATGAAGATTCACTGGTAGCAACAGCAGCAAAATATTCACACACGGGTTTCCTGTAATTTTTCGGGCCTCTGCTGGTATTCCATCTCCTTTTGTCTTACGCGGGCATAAGCTGTGCTGCCACCTAGCACTACCCAGTTGGAAAACCACCACAGCAGTGACTTTGTCTCGCTAAACCAATAGGTTGCCAACACTGTCTGCACACACGCCTTAGCCGTACCAGAAATATTGTGTGTCAATGGGGAAGTCACCTGCATAAAAACAATCAAATATTATGGTTCTGAAAAAATATCACCAGGTTTTAACAGGGAAATACACTTTATAAACTATTTACATTTCTCTATCATCCTCACAAGATCCATCTTAATGTTTTCCTTCCATCACTTTCTTGTTCTTCCAAGTGAGTGTTTGCAAAGAGGTTTCACCACCAAGATTCTGTATGCATTCCTTGTCTCTCCTATCCTAACTACATACTTTCATAGTCTCCTACATTTCATCATAACAATACTAGGTGATCTGTATATATTGCAAAATTATTACCAGTATTTTGGAAATCGGATGGATGATAATTTTTAGCCAAATAATAATGAGCAATTCCAGAACGCATTCTGATTGCATCCAGAGCCTCACTGTATGTGTTGGTTTTCCCAGATACTTCAATTTTTTAACATTTCCAATAAATATTTAAAACATCATATGAAAGTTTACCATAGTAGATAAGAACTCACACAAGCAAAATATAACACAGTGTAAACAAATAATTGGCAACCTACTCAGTAAACCTCAACAAGTCTAAAATTGTAAAAAATGTAGAATTTCACCTGAATTTGCAGAGCAGTGACAAAGCCTATAGCAAAGCCACATAAACCCCCCCCAGTCATGAATAGCCAGAACTTGGCATCTGCCAACTTCTCATAGTTCAGTATCACAGGTATTTCCTTATTGATGGCAATCAAGGGCAGAAACAGAAGGCAGCTGTATACGTTGTTGTAGTAGGACAGTAACCAGATGTGTTGGTTAACATGTGGCAGTACACGTTTTGTGTAGATGGAATACATGGAAAGGGCCAGTGAGCCCAGAACTCCAAAAACTGTGCCTGCTATGGACAAGGAACCTGAAAAAGTAGCCTGTAGGTAATAACAAGACATGCTTATGTAATACCATGAATCATTTCATAGGAGCTAGTATGTTGAGTAATGTAAAATATATATTCATTTTAACTCTTTCACTGCAGGGCTCACAATACTACAAGGCACAGTTCAAACTTCTTGGCTCTGGATCCCATTTTTATGCAGACATCATCTTCCTGGAAAGGTAGGACATCTGTTGACACTACGTAGGAACTTTTGTTTCTGTTGTATATAATTTTTCCTATAGGATTTCACAAGGTATAGTTTGTTTTTAAAGTTGTACCAAATTGTAGGTGGTAGTGTGTTAAGTGATTGCAATGGTTTCTTTTAGATGTAAGCAGATGGTGTAGGATGACATTAGTAACTCCTGTTTATGCATTGCATTCTTAATTGTAGGGTGAATATAAGGATTGTAAGTAGTCTAAAAAATAAGAAGATTTTAAAATTAATTTATACAGTCAAGGCATTTTGTACTACCAAAACAGTTAAGAAATTAAGCAACTAGAGATAGAGTATGCACAAAAAGGAACAAAGCATTTCCCTAGATAGAGAGATTTAATATTTCATAATGCAAAAATATTATAAAGTAAATTATTTATTTCCATTGAGTTCTATGTTATGACAATCTTCATCAACAATTTATGGGTAAATACTGCTGTTCCCCATCTGCATCCTGTATGTTCCCAATGATGTTATCTTTTATGAAGAGATTTCTGTTTAGCTACCCCACACATTCTACATACTCAGTCCATTATGGTGGAGTAACATCCTCATTACCTGCCACATTTTCTTGGTCAACACCAAGCCAGAATCCGCCAACAATTACAGCACAGCACATTATTGTTTGGGGTGAAGTCTTCTGGCCTACAAATGATACACACGGAATTAAATTAAATGGGCCCTAGAGCAGCTGTTTCATTGTGGGTCCAGGTGCCCTGATAGGGGTGGC
This sequence comes from Zootermopsis nevadensis, assembly GCF_000696155.1. The sequence goes on from NW_019060231.1 coordinate 75,091, forward strand.
AAGCTGAGTCATGAATTTATTTTTCTTGGGCCATTCTGGAACAGCATCTTACAACAAACTGCATCGATACACGATGAAGATGGCTGCCTTCTGGATTGTGGCACCATGTAATCACGTAGAAGTTTACTGATGTTTCAGAGGTCCTTGCTACTGCCATCATCAGGGCAATGATTGCCTGATGATGGAGGCAAACTTCTACCAGGCTACATGGTGCTACAACCCAGAAGACAGCCAACTCCAGACTAAATGCTGTAAGAACCTTAAATCCTACTTAAAAATATGTAATTCATGATTGAACTATTTAATAATTAGGCAAATCTTGAAAATCAATGATGTAATAAGTACTATCCTACAATGCATTAAAATATAAATTAACTTTTTGATAAGTAAAGCTGCCCTACTACATGCCATGGTGGCATTCTTACTTATTCTAGACCTTAGTGCTAGATGGGTCGTGAGTGGTCAGCATCATGAGGCTGTGTGGGCCTTTCAGCCAGTCTGGATGCAAAGGCTAGAAACAAATTCCTTTGTTGCTGATTGAATGCTGGTTGTCCAGGCTGTAGTCAGACAGTATACTGACTGGGCTACTCAGCTCCTAATTTTTTGAGAACACATCTTTTATGCAAATACTATATGGTTTGTAACACATTCACTCACCTAATATTAAATATGTTAATATAACATTAAAAACTGTTGTTAAGGAGCGTCCTATATAGTAGAATGCAACATCTACATACTTAAGGGATAAGTTGTTGAATGCTATGGTTCCCGTGAACAAGATTGACAGTGGAAGCACCTGAAATTACAATTTTACATACATATACACTTCAGTACCATATAATGAAGATAAATTGACAATGAACACAATCCACAACAAACCTTTGCTGCCACTTCACGTTTCAAAGGTGAACCTTCTGGAAATGTGAAAGTTCGAGGAAATAACTTTGTCAGCATACTTAGTGTAAAACATATTGCTGCCGAAACGACACACTGGTACCAAGTCACAAACAAAGGGGCATCGAGGCCGACAGTCTGACTGCTCAGAAGTGCCTTGTTCACAAACACAGTCAATATGGATATGATCCTAAAAAAAGGTTCAAAATTATTTTTATTATTCTTCTTTGAAGAATCACATTTGAGAAACCAGTATGGTAATAATAGATACACATTTTTTAAACAAAAACAACATATGCTAGAATTTCTCATATTCCTTTGTTATGAAAATATGTTCAATTGTTGTAATCACTTCCCCCTTATTCCAGATATGAAGAGTCTGTGGATATTTAAATACATTTTCCTATTGCCCGCTAGAATTTGATCAATACGTCGCAATTTGGGCCTTTTCGCTTTTTCATCACAAGATTTCAGCATAACCATAAGTAGGAGCTGGTATTCATGGCTTAACGTAGCAGTATAATTGTGCCTCACATAATAATGTAGAGAAACATTATAAAAGGGAGTATTTAGTATTTGTGGTGTACAATCAGGCAAGTTTGTCCCGCTATGTGCCGTAAAGGCGTTTGGGGTGAGTGGAGGTATAGCTCCTCTCTTTCTTGACCTTGGCATTAGATGGGGGTGAGTGGTCGGCATTACGCCCCGGCCGTCTTTACCCCAGGGAAAGGACCCCAGTACCCATTATAGAGGAGGTTTGGTAGGCCCCAGAGCCGGTCTGGACGCAGAGGCTAGAGGAAAAATCCTCTGCCCCAGTCGGAGATCGAACCGGCCCGTAGCTAGTCACTATACTGACTGAGCTATCCCGGCTCATAATACAATCAGGCAAGTGCTTTCTAAACTCATGAAACCTTACAGCATACTATTGGAAGGACTTTTGGCCCGGTTAAGCTAACCCATTCGTCTTTTAAAAATCAGTAATTGATCTGTGACCTCCTTAATTTCATAATTAAAATACTACACTCCGGCAAAATGCATCAATGGGAACACGTGTACCTTTAAACTGTGCACGGAGGAATAAAGTATTTGAAACATAACCTATACACATACCAATAAGAAGCTACAACTGCCGCTATATGAATATATTGGGTTAAAAGCCCTTTCTGTATCATTTTTAACTGCTTTGTAGATACCACAGATAACTACATGGAGACACAGCATTTATAGTTAAGTCACTTTACATTCTGTTTTACAGACTGTAACGTTCAACTTAATCATCATACAATAAAAACCGTCAAGTTATCTACGATTGCCAACGTGACACCTCACAGGAAAGCAAACACTGATTCGATGGCTCCCATTGCTACGAACGGCCAAATGTTCGTTGCTGGTATTAATCTATGCGTATGTTAAAAAGTATATTTGATGAGAAAGTGAACAATTTGCAGAACAGGGATTTTTATATTCCGTTGTACAAGCCCAGTCTTCCTTGCATCAGGGGTAGAACCCTTTCTTCACATGTGAAGATATGGGTGATTCAGTTTCCTTTGTGAGTGGCAGTTGTTCCTAGAGGGCATATTATTTAATATTTTGCTTATTACAGTACTTGAAGTAACTCCTGAGAAGTATGGTATGTGTCGTGAGATTTTTTTGCCCCCTAACCCCTACATCAAATACATCTACATGCTATCACCTTGCTATAATAGCGCCATACACCAAAGACGTCAATTATTTGACTTCGAAGAAAAAGAAGGTGACGATCGATGTGCGGGAATAGTTGTCTGCTGTGGTGATGTCATAAGTTTTTACTTGTTACACAATTATAATTCTGTTCTGGTTTTTATTTCTTATTTGTGGCCTTTGCTATGAATGGCCTGCAATTGTTTATTCAGTCAGAAACATGTTCTTGGTGTAGACGTGATTCGTGGTTTAGGCTAATATTACTTTGCTGTTTCGACTCATTTGATAAGAAACGTAACTTCAAATTGGTGTGTGACAGATCTGAAGTGAATTACAGCGAAGTTGACAGGACTTAGGATATGAAATTTCTAGGTTCATATACTTTTATCATTTAACATATCTGTTTCCAGATATGTTCGTTTTCGACATTCCATCGTTTTGTGTAACTGATTATGTAATACAGCATATCAAGGTAGGTTACATGAGACTGGTTTACTAATAGGTCAATTGCTAACAAGGTTACTGACCCAGTCTGAGTAGTTTAGTCTTATTACTCGTTATAAATAACTCTTCCTGAACGAATGAGTTTTCTGTGACTAATATGTATTTTAATTTTCAAGCTGGAAGTTGCATATTACCAGGAATGATCATTTTATTCAAGAATGAATCTGCTACTCCATCCTGAAACAGCATGGCAAATATTTGGCAGCTGAAAATTATCTTAATTATTCTACTTGTTATATGCACAACAAGCATGGTATTCTTTGTAGGAAATTTATCACAATTGGAAAATGTTGAAGGTATGCTTTGAATTATTACTTTAATGTATTACAGTATGTGATTATTCTAAAACACAGGGTTTATTCCTAAATGTATAGCATAACTGTTGTTGAGTATTTGTATTACTAATGAAGCATGTCAAACAATTATTAATATAAGTTTATTACAAAGTTTTGTATGTTGTTTTAGTTAGAATTATAGTTTATTTACATACCATAGATCCTTTGTTTGATGTAAGTTGAGGCTTGAAAACATGTTCTATAATTTATTTTTCATGTAACTATAAATATGTTCCATATATATTAAATGCAAGAAATTGTAGCTACATAATTGGTTCTAATAACTATTTATATAAATTTTATACTGTAAGAACATCAAATAGAACAAGATATTATATGAAAAAATGTCATCTTTTTAAATAAGTATTTACAAAACTTGAGAATTCTTTAGTAAAGAAATTATTTCTAAAATTTAATGGAGTGTGTATGAGTAGTTTGAAACAATAACATTATTAATACACTGGATGTTAAAAAACAGTACTTCAGCATTTATCTGTATTATTGTTGTTTGCACAGCTTTACACAGTATATTTTCTCATTTCTTAAAAATAAAATTAATTTATATCATATTTTGTTACAAATATCAACAATATGTTAACATGTGATTATGTGATCTGAGCTGCAACAGATTTGTGTGTGTATGCGTGTGTTTTAGTGCAGAATAACCCACATTTATTATGCCAAGCCTCACTCATAAGTTTTTCTCAAACTCCAGAGCAGTGAACACATTAGCAGTAAGAAATATTCCTTTACCAGAGAAAACAGCTGCAGATGTTCTCCTGAAGGGACTGAGAAACTCTGTATCCATTAAAAACCTCTTTGTATTCTAGTATGAGATGCAACTTCTCGTTTTTGATTCTGAAGAATATAATTAGAGTTTTTAAAAATTAAGCTCTAATAAATTCAGTTTCAAAAGTTTATCTGCATTTTGTTATAAACATGTATATTTAGTTTGGGATACACATCATATGAGATTTTGTGTTCTCTTCATTGCCTCCAAACATATGATGAGTATAATTAAAATTGATCATTACCTTACACTTTATTTTCAATCACTGTAGTTTAGTTGTTAAATCTTCAGCAAGTAATAAGTTTACATGTTGAAGTCTGCAACATAATTATTGTTTATACAGATCAAACATTTGAGCCACTTGTGTATCGCCATCTCTTTGCTAATGACTCCAATCAAATCCTGCTAACACGCATGGTATATTTGGATCGACAAGAACTTTTGCAGAAAATGTGCCACAACTACATGCAGGACTTTAAACATGAGCCAAATGCTACGAAGTACAGAGAGATGTTTGATCACTTACTGGTTGATGAGAAACATAGGTTACTGTACTGTTATGTACCCAAGGTGTGTGTTATACAAGATAAGTGCTTATTATTTTGCCCCTGTAACAGTTTCATTACTGCATGACTTTATATTTTTTTACACATATTATTCTTTATTTTTAAAAATTGCATACATGCTGTAACTTTTATGTACACTATATTTAGAATGTTAATGTAAATAAATCACTTAATGTGCAATAATAGCATTGCATGTTGAGAATTTATTTTTTTACAAAAGATTACTTCTGTGTGACTTACAAATTTACTGTCATGTACAGAGTACATTTCTGAGATATTTTTCTTTTAATATGTGCTTGCTAATGGAGCATGCATTTGGGCACCACAGGTTTTATGCATGTTGTCTCCTACAATTTTTTTTAAGCTCTTCTTAGACACAATCGGAGGATGTTGAGTAAAGTGATGATACCAGCTAAAGTGCAGTGTACATCTGGTGGACATTCATCCCCAGACAGAAGTCTCAGTGACAGTGACAGAAGTCAATCCGTATTACTCTGTAGGTTTTCCTCCATTTGCTTTTCTCCTTTTCGTTGCTTTCTATCCTGTCTGCCATAAAATGGTTGTTACAGGTTAAGGGTCATTTACATTTATTCTAAGGTAAAAGACTCACTTAAGAAACATGTGTAGATATGACTTTTTAAATTTAAATGCACAGATTAGTAACTTCATATTACAGAAGGTAGTTGCGCACTTGGAATTAATTGCTGGGTGAAGTTTTTTCATCCATTCAGCTTATATATAGGCCTAATGTTTTTATGTTTGTTTTTTCAGGTAGCATGCACTAACTGGAAACGTGTGTTTATGATTCTTATTGGATTGGCTAACACTACAGACCCCCTAAAGATTCCAGCTAGTGCAGCTCATCAGAAAGCTGTTATTACAAGGCTTAGCAACTATTCTTCAACAGAAATTGATTATATCTTGCAGACATTTACAAAATTTCTGTTTGTTCGCCATCCATTTGAACGATTATTGTCAGCATATCATAACAAATTAGAACAACATTATGAGAGTTCAAAATATTTTCAGTCTCGATTTGGGCGACATATCATCAAACATTACAGACAGAATGCTTCAAACGAATCATTGACAAGAGGTGATGATGTCACATTTAAGGAATTTGCTGCATATTTGATAGGAGAAGAAGGTGTTTTAAATGAACATTGGAGACCAATTTATGACTTATGCCACCCGTGCTCAATCAGTTATGATATTATTGGTAAATATGAAACATTAGTCCAAGATTCAGAATTTATATTAAAACAGGTGGGAGAAACTGGAATTTCATTCCCACGAGGCCCAGGATCTTCTAGCACTACATCAAATCTTCAAAAATACTTTGGTACTCTCGAGGATGATATTATTAGCCAGCTGTATAATGTATATATTATGGATTTCAAATTATTTGGATACAATTTACAAGAATTTTTAGGCTATGAAACAGGTTGAATTACTCCTTTTCTCAGGTAATAATGCTCATGAAAGGCATTACTTCACCAGGCCGGCTTACTGGTTCTTAGTCTTTTATAATTTATTACTGTGGTTTTAAAAATAGATCATGACAGTAGCATTATGATAGGCATCCCCAAATAATGGATAATGGGCACAAGATCTGGTATACTAAATTACTGAAGTACAATATCTTATCTGGGTACTGTGCAATTTCTACACGATATTTTTTAAGTTTACTTATATAATTTTTACTGTTAATATGCGTACTGTATTTAAACTACTGATACATTGAAGGTGATCACATATCAGAATAATGAAACGTTATGATTTAGAGCCAAACAAACCACAGGGCAGATCTGACAATGTTTCAAATTTTTAACTGCTTATAATGGACTAAGATTGTCAAAATGAACATAGTGCAATATTTTCTGGTGTGCCCTGTATTATGCTTTCTGCTTGCCATATACACATGCTCCATCTCTCTTGCAGATTGTGCTGTCAGGTTTTGTTGTGGGCAGATTATGCTCCAAGTGTGTCTGCATTGCTGTGTTCATAGTTAAGTGTCAAACCCTGATTTGCCAATGCTGTGAAATATTACTTAGGAATAAATAATTAAAATCTGTGAATAATTAAAAGGAATATTAGCCCTTTTGTGATAGTAAATCCATTCCTGACATATCGCTGTTTATAAAGGAGTATTAAAGTATCATGTCTACAACCTTATAGAAGTTGTGGTAAATGTTGCCCTGGTGTTTCGTGGTGCTAGACGTATTAGATGTACTGTATTCAATGAGTATAATATTTTTTGGATGTGATTATTAAATGACACATTTTTGAAGTGTGACATATCCCTCTAAATTAAGGGATGGCTTTTTGAAGTTTCAGTAATTCAAAAAATCCATTTACAGAGAATATTTATGACATACTTCTGTGCAGCCTGTAGCCTGTGAATCTGTACTCATGGATTTACAAGGCACTAAATAAATTAAACTGAAATTTCTGAAAGCATTTGGAATTTTATGAGGTGTCTGTATCTACAAACAATTTCCCTCAGTATTACAAGCACATTATTAGACTTATTTTAAAGTACTTACGTTTATATGGAACTGATTCTGAGGAGGAGGCTAAAAGGACAACATCTGAAAAATGAATTAACAGTTTCCTCATATAATATTAAAGTGGACATTTGTGTCTTTATGAAAGGTGTCTGTGTGATACTGAATCAGTGGGGAGCAGTCTAAAACTACTGTCCATGTGAATGGCTTCATGAAATTTTTTGTAATTAAATTAATTAAATAAAATTACTTACAAATAACATAACAGAAATTTACACTGTTTTCTAACAATTTTAGATTGTTCTGAAGTGATCTTTGTTGTTTTCAGTATTGACTGCTCTGATTAGGTTGCACACCCTAGTTGATAGGCTGACAGCAAAGCTACAAAGTCATCTAGCAATTATAAGAATTTGTATGTTACACTTCCATATTAATGTAAAACATTTCATTATTAAGAATTTTTGTATTCAGTCTAATTGAATTATTGCAATGTCTGATGAAACTGTGACTTGACACTAGTACACCGAAACATCTGTACCTGATGTCTTATGTAATTATTTTTTGTGCCATTTCATATATGTTGTTAAGCAGTAGTGCTTTGCTTTTTTTTTATAAAAGTGGATGTAAAATTTCTGCTGAACTGGAGCCTTGTTTCCTATGAGTTAACATGATCAGATCTCAAATTTATCGTCATGTCTGTGTGCTAAGAACATATTGCGTAATTGTGAAGTTTTTTGTGAGTTATTCGGAGTAACAGCTTGTATAATAATCACCACACACTCTCTCTCCTGAAGAAGGTTCAAAACCTATTATTTTAGGCTAGCCACCCAGTTAGATACCTGTATAAATGACTTTTCTTACAGGAAGAATGGCTGCAACCATAAAATTGCACTTGTATGTATCAACTTATGTTATATAAGTTACGTATATTAACACACATTCTAACTTGGTGAGTCATATTGCTGTTATAATGTGTTATGATGCTTATTGCTAATTATGAAGGTGGAATATAAACATTTTCTAGTGTTCTATAATGTGAAATGTTACAGTATCATATTTTAAAAATTCTGCTTTGGCTTAATGCTGTCACTGGTCATTTCATTAGGATATTTGTGTGATAACAATATTGCTTCATCTTTTGATGTCATGTGTGTATTAGATAATTTTTGTAAACATGTAACTACCGTAAGGATAAATATGAGACTTCTTAAATGTAAAAAAGAGCAAGTTAGAAACTGTTTGTATATCCTAAAATATTGTTCAAGTTGCTGTATCAGCTGGATGTTGAATAACCACTGCCAATATGAGATAATGTCAGCATCTGTAAGGAAAATTGTGTATTCAGCTTAATGTTCTTCTGTTTGGAAACTTTTACTAATTTGCATATGGAAATGGAAACATTATCTTGTCCTTTGTGATTAGTTGCACTACAGTTTAAATAATTTCCTTAAAGTAATATTAAGATAGGCCATGCTGTATCTCCGTTAACAGAGCTGATTTAACTCCTTCACTCTTAGGAGCAATTTGTGTTCTGCGAAGAATATTAATGATTCAATGTGTGGGAGTACTAATCCAATGAATTAAGAAGTTTGGACATGTGTTTCATCTTCACGTGGTTTTGTAGGTGGCCATGAAAGTGCATCATGATCCATCTGTGGGATTTCTGTTGAACAGCATGGTCAAAATTTCTAGTGTCACAAAGCAGAATTTTATTTTTGTAAATTTGTTTGACATGACAACTGTAAAGAATCAAATTTATACATTTATGGTGATCTAGGGGAAATACCACAAATTTGTTTGGCGAACATCCAAAGTGTTAAGTGGAGATAGGATGTTGAGTCTCTGCTGTAATCGCTTCTGATGCACCATTTATTATCATCCTTGTAACTGATTCACTGTAATGTAATATGTGGAGTTAGACTAGGAAAAAATAATCTTACTTTGTAGATAATTACTAAACCGCAACAGACAACAGAAATTGAATATTGAGGACTAGCATGTGATAAAGATATCCACCTTTAGGAATTAATATACAATTAATAAAATCAATAATGGTTGTTAAATGTAATGTTCTCCTCATAAGTGGAAGCCTCTGTTTAGCATTAAGTTACATTAATGAATGGAAGTAATGGAAAAATAAATCAGCACACTTATTGTTACTTGTATTTGGTTCCAGTTGCTAAGTTTTTGGTTTGAGTGATATCAAAATGGCTTCACTGAGAGGTGATTATTGGTGCAGTGTACTTAATTCAAAATTCTCTGCTCAGATGTGCAATGTGGGTGGTAGTTTTAAATTGAGAAGGTGCAGTTGCAATTGAACACAAGTATTAAAACAATTTACTCAATTGTTATCTTGAAATACTCTTATTTATACTTATTTTTTGTCATATAGTTCAGAGATATCATAATAATAATGTTTGTGAGATATTTGTTGTTTTATACAGTGAAGTTTATTTTTATGTTTGATAAATCAGTATATGTATGTGTAATTGTGACATTTGTAAAACTAAAAAGTACTGCTGTGGGCAGGTCCCTTGGTCGACTTTTTTCAAGAAGCGATACTTCACACACAAAAAAGGAAAACTATTTGTTAATGAAACAAGCAAATTTTGAATCTATTGTTTTATATGTAAATAGTGACATATTTTATATTAAAATGTAAATGGTACATATATTTATTTCCGGTTATACAATGTTTATACATTTTTCCGGTACCCAAGGTTACAATTGAATTTGACATTTTACATTCTAACTTTTCTTCTCCATTCTTGTCTGTTTGCCCACAAATCCTCTTCAATATTTCTCTCCCTCATTGATGATTGAATTTCCTGTATCCTGGTGTTTGGAGGATGTCCTCTTTTCCTTCTTCCAGGTGGTACCCATTCCATGACAAGATCAAATTATCTAGTTTTGGGTTCAGGAGATATTACACTCATTGTGTTGCTTTTATACTAGTTCAGTTATTCTTTACAAAGTGATTGGCTTTAGAGTAATGCTTGTCATTTTCTTCCTGATTACATTAAATAACCCCAGTTTCATGGAAAACTTATGAAATAATTTGCACAATCATACAAGGTATGGATGATCAATTACTCAGAATGTATTATGTCCTTAAATTTTCAAAATAAATGCCTTTGAAATACTGTCAGTTTTGTGAAAATTTGAACATTAAATGTAAATATATATGAACTTACATTGCAGTTTCAGAGGGCAAAGTAAATATTGTCACATCTTTCAATGCTAACAGAACAATGTACTGACAGCATCGCAGTGTTTATAACATTCCATAATTAAACTGGATGGCGTACAGAACATTCAAAAGTCGCTTTATTTGCGTCGTCATTCACAGTCCTACTATTTGCTGCGGAACGTACACGGCATCACATCCCAAAAGAGTTGAAGCTACAAAAATATTCGTCATATAATTTGCGAATTGGCCAAAACGAGAATGGCAAATTTCACCAGTTATAACAGTGAAAAACTGCAATTTATAATCTAATAAATCGTGATCAAAAGTATGAGCGTAAGCATATTTCGGAGTACACTTGAATTGTAATACTCTTGATATTTCAATAGTGCTTGGCTATTAAATATGTCAAGTTAGTTTGTAGCCAAGCCTGCATTACACTTTTGAATAGCAGCAGAAGGTAAATTTTGTGTGTGCGTGTTTATGATCTGATCATAAACATGTAATGCGTGGTCAGGCAGGAATAAGGAACGAAACTGAAGTGGCATTATTCAAATATGGTGTAAATTGCATGTGCCAATGAGATTATCGGTGTGTCATGTTAAAATTTAGTCGATGATTTCTTGTGAGGTCAAAGGTTAAAGTACAATATAAAGTTGAAGACATAAGTGAGCTCGAGTTCTCTTATTGAACGTACAATGTTCAAGGTATGTTTGTAAAGAGTTCTTTCGTATTTTATTTAAGTGCAGTATTGTGCAGGTGGTATCAAGAGAAATGTATATGCTGTCATTACTCATTTGTGAGTCGTAATTTGGGGCTCAAAACATAATCCGAATATTTTGCAGCAAGTGAGAGTGTGAAGATGAAGTCTCTCTTCTGGAATGTTGCAGATGCTTACTGCCCTTTTGAAACGTTGGGTAGTTAATACGAGACCGCACTGTAAAACATCCCAGAAGACAGTCATTTGCATATTTTGTGTTGTGAATTAATGATAGACCTTTGAATCAAAATTACTAGCAAAATAATGTAACCAAAGCTGTATAATTGCAGAATGTTGTAGGGCTAGTAACAGGAGGTGCCTCAGGACTTGGCCGAGCAACAGTCGAACGACTGGTGAAAGAAGGAGGACGAGTTGTGTTATGTGACCTTCAGTCTTCTTCTGGACATGAAGTTGAAAAAGAGCTTGGAAAGAACGTTATTTTTGTACCAACTGATGTGAGTTATTTTTAATTACTTAAGAAAGATACTTGAGTTTGTTTTATGTTTCACCATATGTGCTCAGAAATTCAGAAGTGCAGTGATGTTGGACATTGTTTTCTGAAAATAGATGAAATCATAGGTATACTTATTTACTAGATTCTGAAATGTAGTTGTGTTACTGGCAAAGGTTTCCTGTGTTTTCCTAAGTCTCTTCATTAAATGCTGTGAGTTGCAGTTTATTTGTGTTATAAATAATGAACAGAAAGTATTTGTCATAAGGCTGTAGTAAAGATTATTTTCTGTAATATATGAAAGTGTAATGTGCAAATCCAAAATTCTGTGAAAGCTGACATCAGGATATATCTATTTTAGGTGGCATCTGAAAATGATGTTGTAAATGCCCTCCAAGTTGCTAAGAAAGAATTTGGGCAACTTAATGTGGCTGTCAACTGTGCTGGAATTGGAATTGCTTTCAAGACATACAACTTCAATAAGAAAACTCCACATGTGTTACAAGATTTCACAAAAGTGCTCATGGTAAGTTAGGGCACTGCCACAATGAAAATAATGCTTTTCATTTGTAAACATACAAAAATCATATGTTCAGATTGTAGAAATTGTGCCAGTGGTTTAGACCAGTCAGCTGGTTTTGTAATTTTCTTGGCACAAAGTTACTGATGTGCTGATGCTGAATCCTCTCTGTAGTTATGTTGCTGGTATTTGTTATTGTTGTTTTGTGGCACAGGTGTACCTGGTGGCATTAATGACATTCACTTGCCATTGAATGGTTTCATATGACAGGCTAAGGGTTTCAAAGCCTTGGTGCAACAAGTTACAATATTTGTGTTGTGGTTTTCTCAGAAACAGTGGAACATGATTACAGTCTTCTTGTTCATACGTTTACAACTCTTACACTCTGTTTCTTTGTTCACATCTCAGCATCATGTTCGCTCTGTCCAGTTACCGATGCATTCAATACTATTGCCTTCATTCAGTATAATGCACATTTTTGTAATTGGCACTTAGTGAAGTTGTAAACAGGTTCCATTTGGCATCAGAATCATTGCTGTGTTAAAGATTTAGTAATTTAATATTCAAATTATCTGTACTTTTAGTTGACAAGGAAAAATTTCAAGCATTGTCTTTTGCTGTGGTTATTTTTTAGGTGAATACTGTTGGAACATTCAATGTAATACGTTTGACCGCCGGTTTGATGGGTGAAAACGAACCAAATCAAGATGGTGAACGAGGTGTTATCATTAATACTGCAAGTGTGGCAGCCTTTGATGGTCAAATGGGGCAGGCAGCATACTCTGCTAGCAAGGGAGCTATTGTTAGTATGACTCTTCCCATTGCTCGTGACTTGGCTGATCAAGGAATCCGAGTTTGCACCATAGCACCAGGTTAGTAATGCTTCTAAATTATATCTGGGTAATATCTATTTTGAATCATAGCCAGAGAATTGATTATGCTGTGAGGTTTTTATTTTTCATGGTTTTACTGAAGTCACTTCCGGTTGCTTCTGGGATACATTACTGTGATGTTTAACTTAAAGATGGACGGTTGTTACCTTGAGTCTGTCTCCTCTATTCAGGGGGCCTGTGTTCCTTGTAATGACAATGGTACTTCCCTGATTTAGAGGTCAGACTTAGATCTTTTGACACATTTATTATGGTGTTCACTTTTTTGTATTTGACCATAAGTGGGAGGTTCAAATTTGCTGTTCATGTCTAGTGTCTGGCAATGTGATGTGACTGTTGAACTTCTGCTTCTTTATTTTATTACTACAAAAGTTACTGATGCAATTATCACAGCAGGTGAAGTTTCATGTTTATCCACTATCTCAAAATTTAATTCCAGTAACCATTTTTATTCACATCACATTTTTACATTTTATCTTCCTGTTGTTTGTTGTTAATTCTTACTCAGTGTGGCATCACTTGAAATTCCTGGGTATTATTTTGATGGGGCATGCTTTAAATGGTGATACTTATTTCCAGGACTCAAAATTGCTGTATGTACTACTGATGGTGACTCTGTGGCCATCCCCAGAGTTAATTATGTAATACCTGAAACATTTATTGTTTGCCCTCAGTGGGCTAGTGGTTAGTGTGCTCACCACTAGAGCCAAGGTTTGCGGGTTCAAACCCGGCCAATGTTGATGGATTCTTAGGGGTGATAAAAATCCATAGCACAACTTCCTTTGGAGGGGAAGTAAAGCCGATGGTCCCATGTCGTAGATTTACAGCATGTAAAAGAACCTTACGAGATGTTTCGTAAGCAAACATTCAGCGACCATTTCTCACCCATGTGTCTCCTGTTTCTCTACTAGATGGCTCTAGCAAACAAATAAGGATTGAGTAGAAATTGTGCAGAGGCAGTGGACTTGTCACTCACTACTCAAATTCACCCTACAAGACTAATAAGGACAAGTTGCCTTGAGCAACTGTCCTGGAATGGGTCAATAGGCCCAATTCTTGTAGTAGTTGATGATGAAACATTTATTTTTGTCTTGTAATATTTTCAGGCCTGTTTGATACACCACTGCTTTCTTCATTACCAGATAAAGTTCGCCATTTTTTGGAAAAATCTATCCCTTTTCCAAAAAGATTGGGTAAACCTGATGAGTTTGCTCTCTTGGTTCAGAGCATCATTCAAAATCCGTTACTAAATGGAGAGGTTATAAGACTGGATGGCGCCTTACGCATGCAGCCATAAGAGTGAAAAATGAGAATGTGGAATTTTTAATTAGTATAGCTGGATTCCTGGGTGTCTGTCATGCGGTTTTCCAAGAACTCTTATTTTGAAAATGACCTGTTTCTGAAACACATCCTTTTTTAAATACTAGATGCTGGATGAAGTTCTGAAATTCAGCATTACTAATTGTAATATACCACTTTCAGAGCCTTTTTGAATTGTTTTGTGAAATTTCTAATTTTTAATGCTGCAGTACATTTGTTAGCAATCAAGAAATTTGAATAAATGTTAATTAATTGTATGTAGTTGAATTGCATTTCTAGTTATTGCATATTTTTCTCCTATAGAAGGTAGTGCATGCCTGTTTAGCATTAAACAATCGTATAGCTTACTCGTGTCCTGGTGTTTGTGTTCAGCACAGATATTTGCTTCATTTTCAGGATATGACCAACAGTCCTGTTGAAATTGAATGTCTTCTGGGATGTAGTGCCATGTAGTGTGGCAGCTTATCACCCTGATGCTGATGGCAATAAGCACCTCTGAAGTGTTGGGTCATTTTCTACAAAGCTACGTGGTGCAACATCCCAAAAGACAGTCATCTTTATACTCACTTTGAGAACCTTAAATCTCAAATTTCTGTTGTTTTCCTCAGTTCTTGCAGGTGAGTCCAGGATAATATAGTAAAACTGCTTTTTCCTTGTCTCTTATACTTTGCTCATATGCCTCTCCCCTTCTTGTTTGAAGACCAGCATGAGTCTTTAATAAGTTCTGCAGAACTGCATAACATAAAAGATTCAAAGGCATTGAACATTCAGTCTGTATAGACTTAATTTTAAGAATGTCTAATTAACCCTTTCATTGTTATGGATAGAAGGATTCTGCTGCATGGAAGGTCACATTGTGCATTGTGGAGAGTATGCTACATCAACTGATCGATCATCTTGGTAGGGCATTTATTGACTGCCTGCAGATCTGTGTGTTTGCAGTGAAGGGGTTAATATGAAACCAGATGATAATGCGCTTAATAGTACAGCTCATATGGTCTGTGAGAAAAGAGTGGAAAGTAATCAGTCCCCTGTAATTATTATTTTGTAATTTCTAATCTCCAGGGATGAGATGAAAGTGAGTTATGATATGAATGAAAATGAAGAGTGATAAGAATGTGAGATTTGAGGTTTTTATGGCACAAAAAAATTATATTGTTATTTTTTGGGTTATAATGACGCATGTAGGTGTTAGTTTCAGATAAAGTGAGGAAATTGGAAGGTTGGCTATAAAAAAAATTAACAGTGAAACCTCAGTTATGACCTAGTCCAGTGACTGAGGTTAGCTCTTTACAAGGGGCCCAACTGGGTAGGTACTCGTTTCCCTTTTTGACTGAGGACGGAAACATGCAGTTTCCGAAACATGTTCTTTTGTGTACCAGATGGACAAAGTCAAAGAATTTAATAATCGAGGGTGTAATAATATCGTCAAAACCCTTTCAAATTGGCATGTACATGTGATTATTTTGCCAGTTATTATATGCATATGACACATAACAGGTCGGATTAATGTTTAATTCTGAAGTTTAATTTGAGTTATTTACTGTTTTTGTAAAATAGATGCGTACATGGTTACGAATTTGTTATCCGTGTCTACAGCGACAATTGCTAGGCCGAGCATGTGGGAACACGTACTACAGTTGCTTTTGAGAAGGCTAATTTCTAGGCCGAGCATGTGGAAGCACGTACTACAGTTGCTTTTGAGAAGGCTGTGAGATCGTGACCAGCTGATCAGCTTTGATTTGACTAGCGTCGTGGTTGGTAGTTGTCTATAGATAACGTAATGTGGCAGTACTGCTCTGCTGTTGACTTAATGTCAGTGTAGAAACAATTGTGGTGGGGGTGTGTTGTGATGTTCGCGTGTTGCTGACTGAACTTTGCTGTCAAACTTCCAGTGTTGACAGTCCTGGCTTCTGTCATAATTTGCACACAGTTCAATCACTGGTTCATCACGAGACGATTGTTTTCGCAGTTCCTTATTGGAGTAAACTCAGCAAAATGGAAGATAAAAAGATAAAGAAGTCGGTTGGAAGGAAACTAAGTGCCATAATTTTATTGGGTCTCGAAAGTTTCTTTTACAGGTAAGATGACCGAACTTGCAAACAATTTCATAACGATATGTGTAAATTATTATTACCTACGCCCGAAGTCGGACCCCAGTCAATACACTTGTCGACATTTCAGGTGTCGGTCAAATAGCAAGAGTTAATTTATTTGTAAATTGTTATAGACGCCGTGATCACTCGATACTATAGCGTCGAATGGTATTTAATAGCATTTGGCTGGATAGGGTGTGGTTGTGGTCTATTTCAGGGCTATATACCTGACGTTATCTCGAGGGACTGATGAGTCAGTCTGCTCATAAGTACAACGTAGAACATTGCGTGTCAGGATCATCTCAGTTTACAATTGAATTTGCGATTCATCTTTGTACCAATTATTGACATCAATTGACAGTAACTGAAGGACAGTTAATTATTGAGGACTGTCGGTCACATAGTAATGTTCTTTCGTGTGTGGGTGACAGAATTATTTCCGACTACCAGGGGGGGGGGGAGTTTGGTTTCTGACCTGTGGCACCAATTGGTTCCTTTTACCCCTACCTCAAAGAACACATTTCTCAAAACCCATAAACACACTCTGTGGGCAAAATACAAAAGTATTGAATGGCAAAGCGAATTGTATGTATACTTACTGGGTTTTGAACACCAGGGTAGTAGTCGAGACCCACCCCCAACATTTTGTATTTATTTGAGATTTTATGTTCTCACGGCGGTGAAGATGATTACGTTGTTCTCCCGTATAGACTCGTAGGTAGATACCAACATTTCGGACTGAAGTGTTTTAAAATTTTACCTCAGACTGTCGAGTCGAAGTAAAACAAGCAAGTTAGATGATGTAACGGTTGTTAATTTCAGAACCCCGTCTGCGGCTCTTCAGAATGGGAGACAAGTGGTTTTCGCTGCCCAGACTATGGGTTTAGGCGGTGCCCTTCATGGGATAAACTTAAAATGAACCTTGATCGTTTGCCCCAAGACTTCGCAGAACTTAAAGACTGGAGTTTGGATGTCATATAACCAAGGTTCTTTGTATGTCTGTTGAGAACAAGAGGAATGACAGAGTCTGCTTCGAGTCACTGTTTGAGACGTTCGTATCTTTAAAAGACGAAAGTCGGGACAGTGCAATCCACGCCTTTAACCATTTTAAGACGAAGATCGTCTTGTTCAGCGCATTCTAATTTCTAAAATCAATTCGTTGATGCTGTTTGGGGAAATGATCGTTGTTTATTGAGAATCATGCGAAACCTTTTATGCACTGTGCAGGCGAAATGCAGTTGGTGCTTTAAAGTGCTAATCGTGATACAGTGTCTTCGTTGCATTTCAGGTTCGGTCACGCCGTCGCGTGCCATCCGTGGTCCGTGATACTGGGGTGTCTGGGCTTTGTTGCATTGAGCAGCTTCGGTATCCTCAGGTTCCATCAAGAGAAACATCCGATCAAACTGTGGGTCCCTAAGAATTCCGACTTCATACATGATACCAACTGGTTAACGAGCAAGTTCCGAGAAGGTTATCGCATCCAGTCTATTCTTATCACTGCTCCAAATGTACTTGAACCACAAGTTCTGCAAAAGGTAGGAGTAACAAAAACCATAAAAGTAACGCTGGGCCAGCCAAGAAATTCCCAGCGTTTTATGGAACCAGAAGTTGACCCCTGCTTTGTGTTATGATTAACCCTTTGAACCCGAAGTTCGTCTGAATAATATTTAAGAATTCAGCCCGTACCGCGAAGAAAACACGACACTTCACCATTACAAATGGTCAGTTCTGTTTAAGGAATTGAGAATGAATTCGAAATGTACATTTAATGATTATTAAAGCTTTGAAGGATTAAACGTGAATTCAATTTGCCGTGGTCATCCATTATAAGGACAGGTTTCGTAATCGAGTTTGAGAAATGCCGAATAGAATGCTCTGAAGACGTTTAATTAGCTTTGATTGGTACGGGAAACGAGAAGGAATTAGTTGCTGATAGACGAGAAGAATTCAGACCGTCGTCTCTGTAAATAGTCTTTCGTTTTGCAGTCAGCTCTTCTAACATAAAAGACGACACGGGCCGATTCACAACTAGATATTTTCAGCTTTTTATTCAAAATTAAATTTTAATATTATCTTGTTACATTCGTGTCGATCTTCAAATTGGTCGCAGGATCTTCGTTTTTACGCAAATAATCCATTTTTTTAGTGTTCTGTCTGACGACAGGTCCATATGAACAGGATCCTTCCATCCTCTTCTCGGACTGGGACCTGTTCATATACGTTCTTGGCAGATGATCCAGAAGTGGTTTGCCATTGCCTTCTTCTGTGTGTGAATGGAGTAATTGTTGGGATGCCACGGAGAAACCGGGGAAGCCCCCGGAGGAAAACCCCGTGTTGCCTAGACCACGATCTTGCCCAACACAAGTTATAAATTCCGGCACCGCCGGGAATCGAACCCGAGACACCAGGATTACAAGGCCAGCGTTCTAACCGCTAGACCACCGTGGCAGGTGCCAGGTAATACGAGGTTAAATATACAAAACGCAGTATGAGGAAAACACAGTCACGGACAGATGAGTACACACTATCAGTATTAGAAGCATATGAAGAAAATCAGAAAAGTTTACTTCGGTATAATCAGCCGAATCTTATTATAAACCATAGGCCATTAAATACCCCAGTTAATTATAAAATCACACCATCTGTTGACTGGGACATGATTGTAAGGGCTCACAAGTGTTAATTAAACCTAATTAACACTTATTATGAGACGGGCATCATTATTTTACCAAATTAAAATCTTCCTTTGCTAATCGCAGGTGAACTGAAGATAACCTTGTCATCTTGTTAGTCAAATTTGGACAGTGAAAAATTTGTTATCAAAAGCAACAACATTTAACAACTGCAATATTAAAACTGAATTCCTTTAAAAATCATTAAAAAACTGGAATTAGTGAGGTAGGCGGGAATAAAATGCTGGAAGTAATCTGGTTGGCGTTCATCGACGTTTCAGAGGCTGCCACGATCTTCAGCACCCTTAAACGTGCCTCTGAAACGTCTGTGTTCTGGTCCCCGCTCAGTCTTTTGTTCTGTGGGTGGTGGGGATCTATTCCTTGGCAATGAAAGAGCCAGGGCCTTCAACTTTGGTTCCTTCGTCTTGCTTCACCGTTTTTACACCTGATTATGCCCAATCAATCCAGCCTTTTATTTTACAGCCCATAATTTAATGTATTCTAAAATTCAGTTATTTTCGTATTTGTTTTGATCTTCCATACAAATGTTTAATTACAGTCGACGTAATCTTTTTAAAATTACCAGCTTATTTTCACGTAATTCTCTCTAAATCCTTGTGTTCCGGGCGACGTATCCGGTGTTTGGACTTGGAGCAACGAACGGAACTGTTTCATGTTACGTGGGATCCATATTTTAAAAATCATTCCTCATGGTTTGTCAGTGAATATGTATAATAAAAAACTGCTTTGCTGTTTTACCGGAACTGAGTAACATCCTGTCAGATACGAACACTGCACGGAGTAAAAACAGATTGTGTCGTGTCGACTGGCGGAAGGATATTATTAAATTACAGTGCGAATTTCGTTTTAGGTCCACTGAGTTGTAAACTTTGAGTCAGTGTTGATTTTGAAATACGATAGGTATAATATCTTTGTTTCAATATGTTAATAATAATAATAATAATTTACGGTGAAACTGAAATGTCCAAATGCTAACTTTTTTTTTAAGCTTCATTGTTGATACTGTGTAGTTCGGTTCCACTGTCATTGAAAGGGAAATGGACTTTTTTTCCTCTGAATTGTCGTTAACCGCCATCTACCCTTCATTTAAGTTGCTAAAAATAGTCTTCAAATGCGGTCCTTTATGATCACGTAATTGAGTCGTCGAGTTCCACAATTTCAGCGAATTTCAGTCATCGTCTCAAGCAATACTTTGTACACTTTAGTTAGTCTGTGGTTCTTCGTTTCAAAGTCAGTCTTTATCGTTCAGTTTGGCAGATAACAAAGCGTTTTAGGGCAATTATGCCTTATCCTAAGCCAAGCAATGTGCTGTGTCACCTTAACGTCCGCCTCTGTATTCCAAGAGCCCGCTTGACTACGGTCTCATTTCCACGTACATATTCCACGGCGAGAAAATCAGACTCTCCTTGATCTACATTCTAATTGTCAAGAAAAACAATACTGAGAAAATGCCTTAATTAATAACGCCCCTCGTCTCACTCATTGCATCACTCGAGTTTGCATGTTGTCTTGACTTTAGGTCTAAAATGTCTTAAGTAATAATCTGACGTTTGCGGGAGATGTTGCATAAAACATTAATTGTTCAAAAGGAAACAACACGTAAAAAAGTTATATTTTTTTCATATTTGTCATTGAAAATAAATCGCACGTCCTTCAGCGTTGTCGATGTTCTGGGTTGTGATGCACGTGGCAGGTAGATACTAACGTTTCGGAGAAAGATATTGTCTCCACAGCCCCGAAGATGTCTGTCTACCTACACAGCGCCCCAGCCCGGAATAACATCTCCATCTTACCGCCATGAAGACCGCGAGAACCTCAAATCTCACAATTGCAACGTCATCCCTCTGCTTTAAGCGCCATGACTGAATTTTAAGCATTTATCTTATCTTTATTTAGATAATGTTGTCTTTACAAGGCGTTCTGTTGAAAAATTATGTAATGAGCGTTAATTTTCGGTTTCATCTTTGCAATTGTACCAAGTGCCTGATACATTCTTGATTGATAACAGAAAGCAAGTGATACTGAGCGTAATAGTTTTTCATGGCAAGCTGTAAATTATCAGATGAAAATGAAACAAAGTGTCGCAGAATCAGGATGTCTTTGTGAGTGCAACTTCAATACGGATATTCGACGAAGAAGTTTTGCTGTGGCCCGTTGAATATCTGCCAAGTTCCACGCAACATTCTCGCTCAGTCGATAGGTCTAATATTCGGAATCGATTACCGTTCAATGTGAAAATGTCCTCCGTCCCTTTGTAAGGCAATGACGCAGGGAACCTTGTGCTATGAATACTTCATTTACGTCATAGGGTTTTAATTTTCAACTTGGAATGCGAGGATACATTGTTTCTTTTCTGAGACGCAGTTAATTAATGACGCAAATCTATTGTGTTCTCAGCCTCCGGCATATTTGGGCTCTGCATTGCTCGAAGTGAAAAAGGGAATGTCCGGAATTTGAAATGTTCCTTGGCGTAGAAACTGCCGTGGAATTTATGTCATTTTTATCGAATTGTAAGACTTTGTGAAGAATTTCGAGCAGTCCGTGATTGTACGCGAACTGTAAACGCTTAGAATTTCTGTGTTTTTGATAAAGTTTTAACCTGTGTGAAATTTAAGGTTCTCACGACGGTGAAGATGGCGATGTAACTTCCGGGGTTAAGGCGCCGTGTAGGCTGGTAAGTACCAAAGTTTCGCAGGAACGTACTGTCTCCATATTCAGCATTCAGTATGTCTCTCCGAAACTTTGGTTTAAAAAAACGATTCTACACGGCGTCACAATCCAGAACAACATTATCGACAACCTACGGGACGTGCGCTTTATTTTCAATGACAAACATACAAAAGGAATTTTTATATAAACCCATAAGTTCGAATATTCTGTCACCCCGATGGATTAACAGAGAACAACGCATGGGGGCGGGGGGGGGGGGGAACAGTGACGTGTGCAGTCTCGAAATATGGGTACACGGCCTTTGCGAAAGGCTGATCCCCTGCCCAGGGTGTCTTGCCAAATGCTTAAGTATCCAGCCTTTCATAAATAATTCTGAATAGGGGGAAATCCAAAATGGGTAATTTTAAGTAAATGTTGAATCATCAAGGGGTAATATTATTTCGGAAAATTTTTATTAGTATAGAATACAATGAGTGGTAAAATATATGTGTTTTCGTGTTTATTTGTTTGGAAACTTTTCGGCGAAGTGGGACATGCGGCCGAGGTCAGAACAGAAGTAATGCATCTGATTAACTGTATTCTCTTACAGAAGAAATGTTGTTCACAAGGCCATCTACCTAATTATATATCGTGAATGTGAATGAAAAAATTACATAAATTGATGTCATCGTGTGTCTCATAGGAGTTACTGTGTAAGTCCGAAAGCGAATCACCAGATTTTCAAACTTGCCAATAGACGAGCTCATCTTCTGAATATGGTAACAGATGATTAAATTGCGATTTTGCGTATTAATATTCAATCCCTTTTAAATTGGGTAAGGTAAATAAACCCAATCTAATGTACAACGTCTTAAAATATATTCTTAACTTTTTGTATTTTAAAATATAGTTTGTCGCTTGACTTGGCTAGTGTCTTCATATAAAGGTTCTATATCGATAAATGTTTTAGAATTAAAATTTAAAGTAAAGAGACTGTGGGTTTTATGATGGAGATTTTAATAGTGATCAACAAAATTTGGACCATTAACGCTTTCTGAAACGCGACATTCGGTGTGATTAAAGGCATTGAGAAAAACCACGCCAGATTTAAAACTAAATTTAATTTCGAAAATTTTATCGTGCCTCTACAAGTAAAAAGTGTTACTACTGAAACAACAACATTAATTGTGCAATGGATTCTTAATAAGGAAACTGGTCAGATAAAGTAGAACTGTGCTAAGTGCACAGTCACCTGAATACCAGGAGACAGCAAATGAAGGTCATTAAAGTGTATTTTGATTAATATTCGCGATACTGAAATATTAAAAACAGGATCTTGGTAATAAACACTGCAACTGCATAGAAGATAATTAGCTCATACAAACATTCCAATAATTTTCTACAGATTTGTTCGTAGTCCTTGGTTGTTCGTCAAGATGTTAGTGAGAAGAATAACTTTCGGGACTGTTCACGCTTTCTTACGAAATATTTTGGGCTATTTTATATCTCTGGAACGGGTGAAGGGTTTGTCATGAAATTTGGTATGGAGATTACGCCATTGGAGCCTACTCCACAACCTTACTTTTATGGTCTGAAAGTTGGTATTGCCAACGTAGTGGATGCTCAAAGTCGTGAGGTGGGATAAGAAAGAAGCTTTACCCATGATCGTTTAAAGCCGTGTATCGACTGCGCGCGCCTGCCGCGCGCAGCTGTTCATGCGCGGCAAACTCTTTCGTTTGTTAATGTTTAAAACCGTGTTCGTGGTTACCAGCTTCGAGCGCGGCAGCCGTGAGCTGAGAGAGCACAGCACACTGAAATCCCTCTGTGATGACGTCATTTGCCTCGAGGGTTTTGTCAATGGACGTAACGCTGTGTATAATTAATAAAAAAAAACCTGTTTTTAAATTTCGTACAGTCCAACATGACATTCGTGTTGTCTGGCAAGTTCCCTTCTTTGTTTTTACTCCGCGATCGGCCGCTGCGGGTTCCGTCAATTTAAGTGTGTGCGCATTTAATAACTTTATAACGCATTTAAGGATTTTAATACAATTTTGTGTGGACGCCATGCCATAGGTGACTCATACTTCACACCTTGCAACATTTGATAAAAATAAAATGGCGGACGGTTGGTTGATGCCTTAAGGAGACATTAACTATAATGTCAGGATCCTAAACTTTGCTATGTATTGCGCGCAGTCAAAGCTCAGTTTCTTTCAGGCCACTTGAAATCTTAACAAATTGTACAGAAGTACAGGTAGTAAGGAATAACTCAGCTGTTAGCAGCTGACTGACCTGGCAAGCTGTAGCACCAAGTTGAGCAATCAATTACCGATTGCAAAACATTTCACCATTCACTGATCAAGGACTTTCCTGTTTTATAAGAGAAGCCTTTGCATGTTTTTTCATGTTACATGATTAGACAGAGAATTTATGCCAAATTTCTTGAGTGTAGTTAATGACAAAATTGTCAGCAATTTACAACTTTAAATTAAAGTCACATTTCTGTGTCATGATACTCACTGACGACTTTATTGTCTTTGAATTTTGTGGGTGGGATTGAACATCCAGTTTTAATTGTGTGTTTCAGTTACAAGATATTCAGAATAAGGTGGAAAATCTAAATGCTGATGGAATTACATGGGAGGACATATGTTTCAGGTAACTCTTTATTAGGAGAACAAGTCCATGTGATTGATGATGACGTCCTTCTGGGTTTGACACCACATAGATTCAAAGGTACGAGGTGCGATCGGAAAGTTTCTAGACTGCGCCTATAAAAACCTGTACACTTATCTCAGGTATTAAATTCATCCATCACCCTCGAAGTAGTTCCCCTGGGAGTGAACACAACGATCCCAGCGCCGCTGCTAAGCCTGGAAGCATCCCTGGAAATCTTTCTTTGTCAGCCTGTCAAGCACCATCTGCGATTCTGCCTGAATCTCTTCTGTCGTCTCAAATCTCCTTCCCTTTAGCTGAATGTTCATCTTTGGGAAGAGGAAGAAGTCACACGGAGCTAA
>NW_019060231.1:100017-112553 GCF_000696155.1 Zootermopsis nevadensis
GAATGCCTCACAAAAGTTTGTGCACGACCCATTTCGAAGTATTTCCCCAAATGCTTGCTTTAGCATTTCATAGGTTTCCTTAGCCGTTTTGGCGAGTCTTTGGCAAAATTTGATGCACACGCCATTCCGAAATCGCAGGAGGGTCGGTGTAATGCACTACCAAAACGCCCGTAACTAAGAAACAAATGCTAATTCGATGATGCCGGCTGGCACACTGATTCACTATGAATGTAGGCCGCACCCCCTAAAGGCAGAAGCTCGTACTACATCCGGTTCGCCCTGTATTGACACAGTCTTGAAACTTTCCGATCGCACCTCGTATCTACCTTAGATTTTGCGAGGTGTCGCAGCTCAGAAGAACAACACTGACATCTTTACTACTGTGAGAAAGAACCTTAGTTCTCCCAAATGCATGCAATTGTATTCTTTTCTAAGGTCTGGTATTGATAACTATAGTAGTTTTATTTGCAATGGCCTTTGAAAAGAAAATGGAAGTTCGAAAATACAGATCTGTAGTTTACAGAGAAAGTACATATTTGTTCAATACATCCAATATGGAGGAATGAAATGATGGATAGGTAACTTGATGTGGTGAGTTTGACGTGATGGACGTAGGAAATCTAGAGGAAGCACTCAAGGTCCATTTAAGGCGCTACTAAAAGAATGGCAAACACCGAGTACCGCAAACGGCACAACTACCTATTGGTCTTGTTTGCAAGATGCTAGAATGTATTAATTAGTAATGGATATTACTTGGAAGTTTATGCATGTTTAGAATATGGAAGTTGTATTCAGTTTGTTGGTAATTAATTCCAGAGGCCAAGAGCTTTACTTGTCAACTTCTTACAAGAACTGATATATTGCGTCTCACAGTCTCAGATTAAATTTTTTGTTTCAGAATTCCTGTTGTGGATTTCAACTTTAAGCGACGTAAGCGAGATGTAAAAGAAAATCTCATTTTAGCTGAAGATTATGTCGATGTTGAGGAGGATTTTGAGTTTGATCTTGGCAGTATCTTGGGGTATGACCTGTACTGCAATATTATAAACAGACTTGAAACTGCATGTATGCAGCACAGTTTGTTGGAGCTCTGGAAGTTTAATGAGCAGAAGATTCACAACTTAACAGAGGAGAAAATAATCAAGGCCTTAAACAGAACCACAGTTAGGTATGGGAGAAATATAATTCTCATGGCAACTAATATGAAGATGGCTGTCTTCTGGGTTGTGTTATGCTATGTAGTCTTGTAGACGTTTGCTGATTTTTCACAGGTCCTTGCTGCCTCCATCACCAGGGCAATCACCATGTTGATGGAGGCAGTGGAGGACGTATTGTTTTGCTTCAGGATGTATATGTCCATACATAAACCTCATCTCCAGTTGAGCTAAGAAAGTCAAGGGATTTTCTCTGTTCCTAATGCAGTGCAAAATAATTTGTTAAGACAAGGATTCAGGGCTTTGAATGATATGAAGCAGGTTTCTGTAGAATATTGCCTTAACTGCTTCAATGTTGTGGGTTGAAGATTGGTGACATGGAAGTGAACATCATATTTAGGGTTGGATTCAAACCCATGGCCATACAGTATGAAGCAGGGGAGAAACAATACAGGGATATCCAATTAATGAACAGTGAATTGTGGCGGACACAGCAAACTGACATTTATTTTTACTAGCAGCAAAAGGGTTAAAATAAATCACAATAACTTCTAATTTTATGGGCATCTGAGGAAAGAGTTTATGCTGTGGATACCCCTTGCATGTCATAACCCTGAAACGAGCATAGTAATTATCTTCGTGTTCCTCGACACACTATGCCCCAGGCAACAGACATTTGAAATTATGTAAACTGGGATAATTGGTTCAGAAACAATTTTATGTCATGACGTATATTTATTACTTCTAACTCATGTCACACTGCAGGAAACAGTCCTGTGTGTAGGATTTTAGGTTCTCATGGTGGCAAAATTCTACCAGACTACGCAGCACTACAACCCAGAAGACAGCCATCTTCAGTCCTCTATATCTTCAAATATGATACGAATGATTTGACTGGCATGCAGTTCGATGTCTCAGAGTTTGTTCTTTCAAATGATTTCATATCTCCGTATCTTACTGTGTATACTCGGTGAAATTGTAGGTGGACTTCAGTAAGGCCGTGGATTAAGACGGAGTTTATTCAGGTTCAGATTTTATTACTGAAATTTTCTTATATTTTTACTTATGTTATGTTTCCTTCAGTCCTGTTTATGGACATCCCACAGACTACCTGCAGCTCCTGGGTAATGTCAGACGAAATGAGACGGGGCACGTTACTGGGGCTTCTGCTTTGTTGTCACTTTACATGGTGCATATTGACTTCATGTCTGTCAACTTTGATGAGGATGGGAATGAAGCAGGAACAGCTGACTGGGTATGAACAGTTTTTCTTGTTTGGCTGTCCATTGGTGACAGTACACATGTCTAACCTGAAGTGAGTTACTTGCAAATTGTGAAGTCACGTGGTGACATTTTGTGAACAAGGTTGAATTTAATCTTATATTAAATTAAATTTTCAAGACCAGTTTTTTGCTCATTGGTGCATATGTAATTAGTGTTGCAGTTCCTGGACCAGACGATTGTTGATATTGAATGGAAACGCGTTGAATAACGCGTAACTTCGGCTTTTGGGCACGAGCCAAAGTTATACGTTGAACTCCAGTCATGAAAACAAAGGACAAGATTTACACTGTATTATCTTGGACTTCAGTGTTCCATTAGACATTGCATGGTTTTCAAAATTGTTGTTAATTGTTATAAAATGAATTTATTGTTTCAGGCAACTAAACCAATTTTGAAATGGGAGCAGAAATTCATGGACATGATGGAGGATGTGTCCAAGCATGCACAAGGAATTGAAGTGTTCTATGAGGCAGGAAGAAGGTATGGCGATACATTAACTTGAATTCAGTTGACGATTTGAAAATGTCATTTTGTTACGGTAATAGCAAGCAATAACCTGTACCTTCAAAATTATGGTGTTTCGCAATTACAACATATGTATGAATAGAACATTCTTTCTATTTAACAATTGTTCTCTCCCTAAAAATATGTTAAACTTTCCTGTAACTGCTGTGAAATGAACATATTCAGTACTTTCTACTGTTCCACAAATATATGCAAGCAGCCATACTTATGTTGGGTGCGTACACTTCCTTGCTTCTCTTCATGTAACTCACTAATGTATGTGCTCGTATGTAACACCTTCTGCTCCTTGTACATGGCTTGATCTCAACTTTAAGCGTGATGTCGCATGTCTTTACTGTCTTTGACCTGAAATTTTCTTCAGGCACTATCCACAGTGTAAAAACTAGTGAATGCTTACATTTTCAGTAACAGTGTTACAATATGCTTAAAATTTGTATATATAGGTTGTTTAATGTAGAATGTACGTGTTCTGCTCAGGAATATACCATGTTTGCACTTTCCACAATTTTGTGCAAATGGCGTGAGTAGCAGCCTAGCAACCAGGGTGACTTTGTCTAGGTATTGTATTGATGGTCGGAAATCAGCAGCAGCAGTGACCATTCCGTGATTGATCAGTTATTGTCTCTGCTTTGTATTAGAGGCGTAGGGTTAAAATAAAGGCCTGTGCACTGGCTCTCCTGAAGTTTTTCAATTTTCATCTTTTGTCTCCAGGAAATGTTATGATATCACCTTGGTCACTTGTCCACTTACTTCCACCTGATCCTAAATAACTCTGTCTGCCATAGCCAGCAGAGTAAATGCCTTCTTGTTTACCTGATGATGAAGGAAGACCCACCCTTTGAAGTGTTACGGGTTTTTAACTTTCAAAAAGGTTCATCAGATGATGCACAAATCCAAAACAAAGCAAATAGGATTTTTCCTGTTTTTCTGCAGTACCTTCCATAAACATTTCAGATGATATCTTCAAATAGGCCACAACACTTTCAAATCCTTCACTGTTCATTCATGATCACCAACAGCGTCATTAAACAAAACATTTGTAATTAAAAGGGCTTTTAACTTATAGAAAGACCACAGTGGTTTAAAGTGTTTACTTACCGAAATGAAATACTTGGACTTCATAGTGTTTGTGAGTAATGCTAGCATTAACCAAGCTCGATCACAGCTCAAAATGAACTGTTTTCTTCTTGGCACAGCCAAAACTGTGACAGGTCAAATGTGTGAGTTTCGTCAGATTGTTCAGAAGGTAGAATGTAGGAGCAGTTGTTTCCTTCAAACACTGTTTTGATTTTTCACAAATGCCACTTCTTGTCTTTGTTCTGCTGTTGAGTTTTGAGCTTATAGTATTTGTTTTCAATTTTGTTAAAGTGTTTGACCTTTGCTGTCTGAAATGGCTTCATTATTAATAGCTCCCATATTAATTTTTGTGCTTTTTCGAAGTGAAGATAAACTGCTTTAAATATTTTAGTAGTTGTTTGTAAGCATGTGTGGGTATACATACGTTCTTGACATCATATTCAATTAGTTTTGCAGATATCAGCGCTGCTTCCATGTTCCAAGATATCAACAAACTTATTGTTGGTATAATACTGATGTTCATATATGTACAGATAAATGTGTCTAAATTCAACATGGTGGAATGCAGGGTAAGTAGAACATAACTGTTACTTTTAAGGTGTCTGTCTTCTGGGTTGTTGCACCACGTAGTATAGTAGAAGTCATAGGTTCTTGCTGCCTCCAACATGAAGGTGATGAGTTCTTTACTCGTCACTCTGATGATGGAGGCAGTGAGCACCTGTGAAATGTGGTATCTTCTACCAGACTACATGACACAAGGACGGAGAAGACAGCCATCTTCATACTTGCTGCCATGATAACCTCAAACGTCACTCCTTATTTTTAAGTTCGCTGTTAGGTTAGGTTTGAATTTCCTCTTGTGTGCGTGTGAAGGAAAACGGTAGAATCAGTTCATAAGAAATGGCAGTCCTGCGCTGTAGCCGCGCGGTCTGAGGCATCATGCTTCGGACTGGCGATATGGAATGCGCGGTGTTTTGAATCTCAGGGGAGAAGAAATTTTCTCACGAGCCTTCGACCAATGTATGGGGCCGGTACCAACCCAGCATCGTGAGGAAATTTGGGAGCTACAATGAGTAGTGTAATCCGGTCATGAAAGCTAGCAATGGCTGGGGGTTCGTCGTGATGACCACACGTCACCCTGTATCTGGTTGGATGATCGTTCACCTCTGCTTAGGCATGTGATCGTGAGGCCAGCAGTCAGGCTAGTCGGCTTTGTCTCTCTGGAGCTGTTACGCCACGGATTTAATTTAATTTAAGAAATGGCAACAAGTTCTTCAAATCACGTTTTTGGGAGATCTTATTCAATGCTTTGTACTTAAATTATTTTTATCATATAGCCTAACATTTGAATACATTAAATGTGTGAAATTGCAGAATGTTTTAAGTTGTTCTTTTTTGTGACCGCTTAACTGATATTCCATAGTATGTCTGTCTCTCTTTCACTGAAAGTAAGTTGTCATCTTCATTTTTTCAGCTTATTCTAGGCAGCGTTGGATTACTGTGCATTTTGATGGCATTTGTAGTAGCATGTGGATTTTGTTCCTTGCTGGGTATATCATATGGACCAGTACACACAGCATTGCCATTTTTACTACTTGGGATAGGAGTAGATGACTTATTCGTGATAGTAACTTGCTGGAAGAATTTAAATGTTGGAAATAATCTGGTGTCTTTGCCAGAGAAGATGGGACAAACAATGCGACGTGCAGGCGTCTCTATAACCATCACAACACTCACAGATGTTGCAGCGTTCCTTGTGGGAGCATTGACAGTAAGTCATACAAATTAAGCAACATATGACCAATGGTCAACTTCTTTTATGAATGTTCTTCACATATCCTTGTGAAAGCAATGTAATGATGACTGAAAACTACTAGTATAATCAAATTTTTATTGTTTGCAGTATTTTATTAACCACTTCAGTAGGCCATGCCATAGCTTATGTGGTTAGTTGCCTGCTTCTTGGGCTCAATCCCAGAGCAGGCCATGTGAGATTTGTGGTGGCCGCAGTGGCACTGGAGTGGATTTATCTGAGGTCACTTAAGTTTTCAAATGATTAAACCAACTGTCTACACAAAGCAGACTTTACCATATTCAGGAGGGATGTTTGTAATTTCCTGGAGAAGGAACTGTTGTATTTTTATAGTTTTAACAATTTTATGTTGCAGATTTTACCTTCCCTGCAGTCATTCTGCCTGTATGCAGCTGCTGGTCTTCTGATGACATACATCTTCCAAACGAGTTTCTTTGTTGCTTGCTTTGTGTTAGATGAGAGGCGTATCAAAAAGAACCGTAACTGTGCGCTGATATGCTACAAGCACAGGGACTATAAACCTAACCCCTGCAGTGAGGTTGAATATTCCAAGCCGATCTTGTACACAGTGTATTCAAAAGCAGTGTTCACTAAGCCAGGAAAGGTGAGTATTTGTGTTTAATTTTCTGTGCATATATAAAGATTTCCAGTAGGTTGAACACAATCTGTTATTTCTTACATTCCATGGACATTGCCATAATTAAAGAACTGGAACAGAACTTATTGGACGTGCATGTATAATAACAGACATTTACGTAGTTAGATTACATAAAAAATAAGATTACCTTACCAAATGGAGTCACAATTATAATATCACTGTATTATTTAAAAGGTCATTTGGACTATACTGGATGCCATCTGCTAAATAATCTTTAATTGGGTGGCTCTGAATTAATGTCGACCAAGTGCAAATATTACACACTTGAAGAGTTTTATTCATAGGTGTAATTAATCAAGCCCATAGTTCCAAATTGAGGCAAAAATACAATGAGTACTGTCTCATTTAAGTGGGTTTATGGAACTGAATCTGTCTATAAATTCTTGTTTTTTTAACAAATTCCATTGTACTTGATATGCTTTACTTCTTAGTGACCTAATTATGTTTGTTTATTCCCTAGTTGCTTGTGATCTTATTAACATTGGGATTTGCTGCAGTTGGTCTCAGAGGAAGCTTGCTCTTAAAGCAGAAATTTGATCTTAATTGGTTTTTGGCTGAAGATACACACCTTTACAAGTTCAATATGGAGAGAGCAAAATTCTTCCCAGATATGGGACACAATGCTGGAATTTATTTTGGAGGACTAAACTACAGTGCAGAACTTCCAAATATCCACAGACTTGTAGCACAATTAAAGCAAGAGGAGAACATTCTTAAAAATCTGGAAGAATGGTACAGCGAATTTCAGTCATATGTTAAATTGAATTTAAAAAAAGGTTTGTTCACAGAAGTTTGTACTTGTGTTCTGTATTGGCTAACAGAAAGCTTCAATATCATAATTTTGTTAGTACATCTCCTTTACATTTGGAACTTCCCCTTATTTTTTTGGTTGTCAGTGATTATTCTAGAAACATTATATGCTTTTCCTAGTTGCTATTTGTTGTAATGGAAACTTTAAAAAATCTTACATATCTGAATACTACTTTTCACTAATCTAGTAGTACATATTTAACCCACTAAGATTTTTGTTTATCCTTTGTGGTGAATACTTTGATGTTGGACAGTACTTTGAGGGTCACCATGACCTTTTCTTTCCTTATCCTTTCCAATTCTTCATACATTATTTCTTTTGTAGTTTGATCATAAATAATGTCTATAGTTGATTTTATTTCTCTACTGTACATTGAATATGGAATGTAGTTTGTCACAAATGCTTCAGTGGTAGAAGTGAAGGACATCATCAGTTCTAGCTGAGCTGTATCTCTGTGGATATGCTTAAAATTTTATCGAATGACAGCAGATTTTCCTCATTTCACATTATGGGAAGTGTCGGAGAAACTGTGAACTATAAATCAAAACTTGCCTTTCTGAAAACGAGTCTGCTTATTTTGTGTTCCAGACATATCTACAGATATTATATCTGATGATGAATTCAGTATTTACATTTCAAAGTATTTGTTTAGTCCACATGGATCGAAATACCAGAAAAACTTTCGTTTTGATGGAAAGCTGCTTTGTGGACAGCCTGCACCACCTGTCACTGTAAGTGAGGAAGTGCACGGAAGTAAATATCATTATTGCTGTGTTAGTAGTAATAGTGTGTTTCGTGCAAGATTCAACAGCATGCTTTAGTGTTAGTGGTACTGAATATGTAGGGTCATAATACCAGAGTTTTTGTTACAACTGGTAGTGGTGATGGTATTTTTGAGATTAGTACAGTACAGTAGTCCTCTTAAAGAAACATAATGCCATAATACCAACTGCACTGCCACTCTGTATGAATATGATGTTGCATCCATCATAAAGAATATCTTAGTCTTACGAGATTTTGCTTCCAGTGGTGTCATCCATAAAAAGTCAGATCTTTAATTCCTGCATTTCCATGCTGGAATTTCATGTAATTATATTTCTCCCATAAGAAAATAGTGAAAGTAGTTCATAATTTACTTATTTGTGTAAAAGTTTTAAATGTATTTAATAATATTGTATTCCTTTTTTAGATTATGTGAGCCCTTCCCACTAAGAGTAATGGCTTTTATCCTTGTTACATTGTAGTTCCCTTCTAATGTATGTGACCAGTCCAATAAGATCTGAAACACGCTCATTGAATTTATTGCATGAGGATTTTTTTATATACTACTCACCGTCAAGTATTGCCAAGATCAAGAGATTGGAGCTATACCTCCACTACCCCAAATATTTTCATGACATGGTGCTTAATAAGCACCAAGGACACCTTTACCTTTTCTGTATGTTGTATTTATAGGTTGCAAGCTTTGAGTTCAAATTCAGATTATTTGATGGCCCTGAAGAGTTTCTTCCAGCAATGCACAAAGTGAAGAAGTTGCTATATGAATCAAATTTTACCACCGGTGACAGATTTTCTACAGTGTGGGGTAAAATTCTTGCTAACTGGGTTACTGATGAGGTGAGCACATAAAAAAAGTGTTTATCTTAATGAAAATTAAATCTGACTTATTTATTCATATATACTAGCAGAGGAACAATTTTTGGAAGCTGAAACAATATATTTATGAGTAAGGTGTTTTATTTACACATAGAACTGTTTGCTTCAATTACAAGTTACATCTCAGAGCATTAGTCGTAGTTTGGTTGGATTTCAAGTGCAAAGAAAAATGTTAATTTATATTCAGGAGTTTATATGTGTGTCGGTTTATTACCATCACTAACATTTTCTTATTCCTGATCACTGTTCTTCTGTATCCATACTTTGACCCTTTTCCAACTAGTCCTTTCTCTACCATGAATCGTGCATGTTGTTCATCCATCTAACTCTTGGTCTTCTCCGTTCCTGATAGCATCCGTTCATGCACTTGTTTGGGTCATCAATGCCATCTTTTAATATGTCTGTACCATATTAAGTTTATTATTTTTATATAATTCAAAATAGGAGTTTATAAACCCATTTTTCTCTAATTAAATGTGTTGGGATTATGTCTTTCTTGATTTTTGTGCAGATTATACCCAAAAATCCATTTCTACTGTCAGTAATTTTACCTTGTATAATATGCCAGTTTTACAGATAGTTTATGTGTTTGAAAGACAACGCATTACTAAAAATGTGAAACAGTACAACCATTAGCATTCAATAAAATGAGAAAAACCAAGAGAAAGAAAGTGAAGTTGTCATGAGAGGTCTGCCTCTTCCCCCTTAAATCTGTTTAACTTGCAGCAAACTAAATTTAAAATCTGTTTGTACTATATTATTAACATTTGTAACTAGAAGCATTTTGCTTGAGGTATGGGCTTAAGTTTTTAATATTAAAATGAGATTTGTGTTTTTCTCAGAGACAAGTAAGGATTTTCCCATTCTAGGAAATGTTATTTTGTAACAAAATTGATAAGTAAATTGAATTAATGATTATACTTTGTGTGACAGGTAATAGATACGGAGTTGTATCGCAACCTGGGACTGGCATGCATTTGTGTGATGGTGTGTACAATGCTGCTGATCGTCAATATTGTAGCATGTCTTTTTGTGTTCTTCTGCGTACTTCTTACTCTGGTGAGTGCAAAAAAACTCAGAATTCACTATAAATAATTATGAGAAGTACACTTCCACTAATAATAATAGTTCATTAAATTAGACCTGAGTAGGTGTACAAGAGAACAAAGTTACATTTGTGTAGTTGATCTCTACTGTAAAGTTTTTCTCCACTCCAGAATATTGTGTGTAAATATTTGTTGTAAAATTTTGTATTCCAATGTGAAGAAATTTATTTTTTAAAATAAAAATTGATGGGGTTCATCTCCAGTTATGCTGTGGCTGTGAATTGATTTTCAGGTGTCTGTAGGAGGGTTCCTGTATTATTGGGGTCTAACAATTGACACTACTACCTGCATTGGGCTGCAGCTAGCAACAGGCCTTTGTGTGGACTATGCTGCTCACATGTGTCTCGCTTTCCTATCACAGACTGGTTCTCGATCAGTGAGGGCACTGAAGACAGTGACAGACATAGGACCTGCCATTTTCAATGGTGGAATCTCAACATTACTTGCACTTAGCATGCTTTCACTCTCTCATGCATACATCTTTACATCTTTCTTTAAGGTTAGTGTGTGATGAAGCAATGAATGTAATATGTTGTTACAGTATGGTGTAATTTTTGTTTTTGTCAATTCTGAATGAAATTTTATGTAAACTTCATTTTTAACTCTTTAACACTTATCATTAATGGACTTACTGGCAGTCATTAATATAAATTCTTGCCTAATATAATTAGACTGATCTAGTCAAGGAGGATGGAATGGGCAGGGCATGTAGCCTGCATGGGTTTTGGTGGGCAGATGGAAAGAGATCATTAGGAAGACCTAGACATATGTGGGAGGATAATATTGAAATGCATCTTAGAGAAATAGAATAGGGTTGTATGGACTGGATTCATCTGGCTCAGGATAGGTGCCAGTGGCAGGCTCTTGTGAAAATAGTAGTGAACTTTTGGGTTCCATAAAATTTTGGAAACCTCTTGACTGTTGGCTTCTGAGGAAGGACTCGGCTCCATGGAGTGAGTAAGTAAGAAAGTTCATTTCATCAGAAATTTTTATAATTTAATAATACATATGTTTTGGTGATATATGTAGTACAGTGTGGCCCATGTAACTACCTGGCAGACAATATATATGCTACTGACCACGTGCAGTTGACACAACCAAATGCTCCTATTCAATTTGTCTGTACTTGCTCTCACAGAGAATATGTTGAATTGTTAATTTATTATGAGGCTTCATATTTGAAGATACATTGTTTAAAATGAAACTATACAGCATAAAAGAATACATATTTTATTCTATTCTCTTGCCATATTTTATACATCTGTAAGCTGTCATTCAATTTTTAACAGATTTTTTCTGTAATGAAAAATGACGTTATAGTCCTTTCAGACGACATTGTAATCACATTGCTTCCTGATGCAGGTTTCGTTATGCAATGTTGCTTTGCTTAGTTGAAAGCATTTTATCAGGAAAATTTATTTGAAAGGACTAAAGGTTAGAATGAGTTGAATTCGAAACTGAAGAATTTTCCATTTCTTTTCAGATCTTCTTCCTAGTCATACTTTTCGGCTTGTTCTATGGCACCTTGTTCTTGCCAGTACTCCTCAGTTTCATCGGGCCACAACCATATGAATCATCACAAGTCACAGAGCCACAGACTGAAGCAGTTAAAGTGTACAGCCTTTGTGATGCAGAACCTAGTTGATGGTAACTTGTAAAACTATCATATAAGCTAAAGTCACCAGAAGACATGGGTCAGTGGTTAAGTTCTTGGCCCAGAATTGAACTATCCTAAGTATTTTGTGACCTTCCTATGTCGCACAGGAAAATTCTCAGAACACGTTAAGATACGTGTCTTCTGGCTTGTAGAAGTTTACCAACATTTCAGATATACTTGGTGCCTCCATTATCGGGATTATACCATGCTACATGGTGCTACAACTCAGAAGATATTCTGATAATGTAGATTTAGTAAGGAAGTTTTCATGTTAATATGATTGACAGTGGGTCACTGATGTTAACATAATAAACTTTGACCAGGAAAATAATGAAATCTGTATAATTTTATTGAATGAATATTTATTAATATCATCACTACCAAATTTAAAATAGTGCTGTACTTCTTTACTGACTATTGTGAGAAAGAATCATTATATAGTGTGTTCACTAATAAACGAGATTGCAACTGTCACGGAGACATAATTTTCAACACTTCTTATAAAAGAAAAATGTGATTTTATTGTTTCTGTGGTATGATATGTGGCTCATATTGGTAAGGTCATGATGTGCTTGACAGTGACTCATGCATTTGGTGCTGGAAGTGACACTTGTGATCTGGTTTATCAGTGAAGGCACTGTATTTGATACAACACAGAGACACACATGAGAAACTAATGTGTCAAACTTAAAACATGAGAAGTTCCATGGCTCATCTTCATCTCACCGCCTCTGCCCCTTAGGGTGAGATACAGATTTCAGTGCTAAGGATTAAAAACTCATCTTTTACCAGTCT
>NW_019060234.1:0-47999 GCF_000696155.1 Zootermopsis nevadensis
AAAAACAGGATCCCTAAATCCAAGAACACTTCTCATTGCAGTATTACCTACATTATTTCCCTTCAAGCCATACGCCAGGACTTCATCCAACTTCTATATAAATAATATACGTATGTATACTCCTGTCTGCTAACACACTGAGTCAGGAAATGATTATAAGACAGAAGTGCTCAGGAAATAAAGTCAACTCAAAGACTGCACTTATCTACACTAATAGACCTAAATTACTTATCATTCGTGCTCAGTACATTTTTCTCGAGCAGATGGCAGGAAAACGTTTGCTACATGCGTCGTGACGCTCTGCGTCTTTGTTAGAATCGTGTCGCGTGGGTGTCCAAAGTTTCTATTGGCTTCACTCATATTTGAAAGTCGACATAGCGGCGTTAGGTTTCGCGACTCTCGGCATCGTTCTAACATCGTTTCCTCTGTCACCCAAAGCGATAAATATGGAGGTGTCTGGCGTTGTTACGACGATTGGCGTCGGTTTTCCAATGGCACAACGGCGTCACTTTTCTAGTGTCGTGTCTTGTTTCTCTGATGTCATGAATCTTGAGTCGGTTTCGCGACGACAGGCGTCGACATACCAGCGTTTTGTGTTTTGTCTCGAATAAGCTCAGGTACATTATTTTGGGAATAATTTTTCGGCGTCTCGACACTCGGTGTCTGTGTGTATCCTGTCGCATGGCCTCTCGATGCTCCTCTTGGCTTCATTTAGAACTGAAGTACGAGTTACTGTGTTAGGCGTCGTGACCATCAGGGTCAGCGGATAAGGTCGCGTTTTGCGGCATCCCAAGGCTCATCTACAATAGAATCTTTTGACGGCAACGTCGTCAACTCTTTTGTCATTCCTAGCTTCATCTGTGCAAAGGATGACATCGTGCATCGGGGTCGAAAGCGAAAAGGTTGTGCTGCTCACTGCGGCACAAGAACAAACGACAGCGCCGCAGAATATCGACCACGACCGCGTGAGAATTCGCAAAGTTCAACCGTCCTCCCTCGCCATCTCGTACCAACAGTTTGAATTATCAGATACATATGCTACGATGCGAACAGCATCTGGACCACAAATGCGTAGAAACACAAAATCGTCTTGCAGAAATTCTGCAACAGCGTCAGTAGATGGGGCAAAGAGACGCTTTATATTACGTTCTTCGAGCGTTAGTAAACTATACCCATTTCGATAAATCGAACTCTCTTAATCGAGAAAGTGATGAAACCTTCCATATCGATTCTCTAAAATACTATTAATGATTACATGCATCACAACTCGGTCACGCAACATAGTCGATTGCAATTTTCTAAAATCAATTCCAAATTTCATGTAAAATAAGTTCGATTATTTAATGCTAGTTTTTATGCGATGTTGTATCAAATTATTAAGTAACTTAAAGGAGCATGATATCCTTTAAACAGTTGATATTGGTAGAAGCCGTCAAGCAATTCCTTGACTTGCGGAATCCGACTGTTCACTACCATTATAACAAAAGCCTGTCTTTACATCCTACCCTTAAGAGGTATCCATTTTACGCCTAGACACCTTACTTTTCTATAACCTGTTCCGAATATTAATCTCGTATTTACATCATCAGATCCTCAAAAAGTCTCTTCTCCTAAAATTGTAGAAACACATCATGGAGGCTGGACGCAGAGGCTAGAAACGAAACCCCGATCGCCCGGCCCTTAGCCAGTCACCAAACTGACCGACCTACCCGGCCGGCTCACTTGTTGCGCCTTCTGGTCTCGCAGAAATTGCCCCACGTTTCAGAAGTGATCAGTGCGATCGCCGTGAAGACGTCGTCGTTTCTCCAGAAGAATGTTGGGATAATACTCCGATACTTTGACATAGACAACTAACAAGACCTTCTGAACCTTTATCAATTGTATCTACCGTAAGTTTGTGTGACCACACGGTCTCGGATATAGCCAGAAGTACCCCAAATCTACAAGCACAGAATCCTACACACCGTAAAGAAAAACAGAAGAATAGGACGCAGGCTGTAAAATAACTCGGCTCAACTGTCTCAGATTCACTCGTTCCTTTTCCATTCTTTTTACTTCCTTTTTTCCTTTCCTTTACTTATACATGCTCTTTTAATGCCTCGTTCCTTATTTATATCCATCCTCTCGCCTCCCTTCATTCTTTATTTATTTCGTTCATTATTTATCTTCTTAGTATATCTCACTCCTTCATATTTTACAAGGTTTTCTCTAAATTTCTGTCTCATTTCATTTATTGACGTCTTTCACGGTTTCTGTTTATTTTCTTTCTCCCTCCGTTTATTTATTACATGTTACTTTCTTTCTACGGTGCAAAATATTAGGAAAAACAAAGCATTTCTGAAGCATGTTTCTGCAAGGAGTGCAGACCTAAGCAATTTAAACGTTACGTCTAATTTAATTTTACATGCATCACACGTTTTCACAGATTCACTCGGCCTGGTATGACAAGTATAGTTCTCAAAATATTCACGCAAAGAACAAAAAAGATCATCAAGTTGGCAGCAACATTCCATTAAAATATTTCAGAATAATTCCAATTTTATTGTTCGGTATTAGGTAATGCTATAAAACAGACATGGAGGCTATAAGGAAATGTTGTGCGCATGCGTAAAGAGGTCGATTGCACGCGAGTGGGTAAGTAGTTATGTCCAACCTGTTGGTTCTGGTCCAGGGAGGGGGATTCTGGGGATGTTTCCTAGCAACCAACGGAGACAGGCTACAACAGCTACATCTCAGTCCTCACAATGCCTAGTGGTGCGGTGTACAGGGGTCGCAAAGGGATGTGAAGCGTCTCCTTCTGGTATTGGGACCAACGTGAAATTGTGGTGTTTTCCTTATAGAGTGTCACTTCCTGCGTCTAGCGTCGTATGGTTTAATATAAAGCAATTTCAAAAATGCAGTGTGTCGTTTAACAATTCGCTGCACTTTAAAGTGGAAAGAAACTTAATATGATTACTTGAGTATAAATAATATCCTAGAATTTCTGCATCGTTACAAACAGAGAAAGTGGTTCAAATATGAAAAGAAACAAAAACATTATGTAAAAATGTAAGCATAAACAAAAGCCGTGTTTCGATTTAGAATACCAACACCACAGGAACAGGATCTAAACACGTCTAATATGCATATTAAATCTGTGTGTTGTAAGTAGATACTCTCTCACATGACAAGTATCCAACGTATAAAAATATATTCCAAAAGAATACTTTAAAAATGGCTACAATAATACTTACCGCATACAACTACCAGCTATTACGCCTACATATCCACTAATTTAGGTATAAAATCTATTAAACGTACAATTTACGTATATTATTGTATCACACCATCGTCAGGCCCCTTTAAAATTGACGAATTATGAACGTTACTATGAAAACTAAGACTCAAATTTAAGCGTATTTCAGCTAGTTCCTTTTAATATTTAATGTATAAAAATGTATAATCACAAATAAGCGATACACCCAAGGAAACATCGTTATAAAATGCTAATCTATATATAAATATGCTGTTTTGTATATATACCGAAACTATCTTATGTCCAAGATGTTTAAAATTTAAGAAACGTATAAAGAATTAATACTGTGCTTTGAGCATCTTGCACTCGCTTATGTAATTCAGTAGCTTCTGAAGAAGTGATTGGTGAATCTGATGGCATAAACAGTGTGGATTGTGTTAAAAATTACGGGTCGCGTGGTTGTGATTTGATATTTCGCAGCGTCTCTGATCTAGCGACAATTACATAAACTGAACATTACTAAGAATGGAGACCACAAACAAATTAACATCTACATCAAACAAATGTGAAGTTCATACTTAAAGAGAAAGGTAAGTGAAGATAATATTTTTTATACAAATCTTAGTATTATCTTACGCTAATTAAACATTAAATGATAAAAATCATCCGTTAGTTGTTCGTCAGTGCATAAATATGTAGTTTATTATATTTAAAACAGGAATTAATCATTTATTTTAACGTTCAGTAACTTGGATGACGCCCACATGCATTCATTCGGCATTCAGAATTAACAGAGAATCATTTCATATAGATCTTTAAAATAGCTTCTAAACTTCGTACAGGCGATGCGGTGTGTTTTATTTGGGGCAGGGGCACATTTATTAAATTAACATACAACTTACATAAGACGTGTTCTTTGAAGTGTTAAGACGCAATATAAGATGGAAATACCTTGAAATAAGACCAGACAATCGGGCCGAATTTGCATGACCAAAATTTTCGACTAAACGAATTAACTCCATGGAGCAAATTCAATGAGAATCGAACGGCTGCTCAGATAGTCAAGAAATTTGTGAACCAGAATGTTCATAACTCACTGTAAGGCATATGAATCAAGTCCACACCAGACCCTGTAACTTTAAGAGTCATTTTAGAATTTCCCTTCCGTCTACGACTAGATTTACCACGGACCGCCGACGGGCTGTTGTGAACACGTAATGAATTTTTGCATTCCATAAAAGGCAGGGAATTTCTTTACTTTATGAGCTAATTACCATCGTTTCAAGGATTTCTCTCCATGGGGTTGGTTATTTAGTGAAGTAACAATAATAGAATAGTTATATTGGATTCTTTACATTAATATTAAATTAC
This sequence comes from Zootermopsis nevadensis, assembly GCF_000696155.1. Next base: position 4,607 of record NW_019060234.1, read on the forward strand.
ATCGATATTTATCCACTAATTTCGGAGATGAAACACATGCGCTGGCGGGTAGACAGACAGACACGCCCCCCCCCCCCATATTAAGTATATATTTTATTCGTCTTGTCAAATAACGCATTCAAATTCGGAACTTTAAAGTTATGGATGAAGGGAAAGAAAACATTTTGGTTTGTGTGAACTGAAAATTCCATCTCATCAAGTACGAATTCAGTTAAACTTGCAAACACGAATACACAATGTCTGTCCCTACAGAACAAGGTTAAATATTCAGGTCAATTCTTTACTGTACCAGGCACGCAGCCCTTATTCTTGGGGCCCCTGGTCTCCTGAGACATTCTGGCTGCTGAAAATGTTTCTCTTGGCGGCATAACACGTACTTTACCTGTATCCCCATCTTACGCATTTAACCCTTGGGTCCGAAGAACGTATAAATATTATTCAAAAATTCACGTCTTGCTATAAAGAAAAAACAATTCGTCTCTATTAGAAACATCAACTGGTTAATGCTGTGTAAGGAAATGAACGTTGTTATACTGAGAAACAAGGCCTTTTTTTTTGCAAATTACCAAAAATCAATAACTCATCCGATGTGGTTCCTATCTGACGTTTCTTTGTTCTTCTGTCCAGCGGAGAGCACTCTTGATGGATTTAGACTTATCAGTTGTTTCTATCAAATCCTATGTAAATACCACGATTACATTTAACAGAGCTGTCCTATGCAAAGATTAACAGCTCTAATAGCAGTGCAAATTCGAAACATGGGTCGCGTAGGTCCCGGATTCAAATCTCGCCCCGGAGGCCTGCCATCATCAATGTCATTTACGTACTTTTCCTCAATCTCTCCAAGCAAATTCCAAGATAGTGCCTTATATTAGCTCAAAACCGTCACCTTCACAGCTCATTATTTACTAATCATCCCAACATTCGAAATTAAATAAACCGCACATAAATAGGCGAGAATTTAGGTTCTCACGGCGACAAGTATAACTACGGGCGAGACCCTGATTATGGAGGCAGTAAGGTTCTCTAAGACGTTGGTCAGTATCTACCAGACTACACGGTGCAACATCTTAGAAAACGGCTTTCTTCAGAGATAAATAAAATAAGAAACACACAATTAAAATATACTATACTACACTACACTACACTACACTACACTACACTACACTACAATATAAAACCTTCAATTACATTACAGTATCAAGAAAATGTGCCAAAATTACGACGCACATCGTAACACTCTTTTGATATTTTTGAAGACTTTTGGGGGTAGACGGTTCGTGCATTCCTAATACGAATATTTATACCGATTCTATAAGCTGAAATACGATTGAGATCATAAAACTTAATTTCAATATAAACTACAAGACGAAAACTCCCACATCATACTCTAGGGTTTATAGACTGGCTGTAACTTCGGTCCCTCAAGAGACGAAGTCTAGCGACCCATTAGCCGTAACCTAGCAACAGCTACACAGCAGGTGTCTGAGAGCTGGAGCAGTTTACTCCCTGAACAGGAACAACGACACCCGCGCTAATTTCTTCCGCGAGCATTCCTCACTCAAACACCACATAAGAAAAATAAGACGTTCTGGGAAAGCCGCATGCATTTCAACATAGGCTTCCATCTATAAGAATTATAAATGAAAACTCTTTCAAATTTTTAGCCGTTTCTTCATCTTCATTAATAATTATTTATACATAAAATTACCAAACATTAACTTCAAAATGTTGTTCCATCAACGTGTTTGTGTATCTCAGAACACAAAAGAACACTGATAATTTCTATGCGTGTACGTATGTGTACAGAGTCTATATTATCTACCCCCGTATAAAATGTCACATTCCAATTTGCAGAAACTCTATTTAAAGTTATTTCAGTGCCTGTTTCTAATTACAGCTGTGAGAACTAGACAATTAACCGCTTGATCAAAAGAAAGTTCGAGTCAGTTGAGATTAAACTCCTAGAATCAGTGACTAAATACGCATAATCTAAACAAGGAAACAGAAAACCAAAATGGATACAAACACATATTAAGAACAGATCTGACTAAATTCTCAAAGGTGCCTTTAAAATAAAATCCGGAAGCAGACAGAAAATTGGTAGACCCAATAGGATGCTGAAATATTAATTTGAAGACTGAACGGGCAATAGGTCCTAATCCTTGAAGGAAACTTAGAAGAAGTAAATGGAGGATAATATTCATATTTATTCTGAAGAAATAGTATGTAAAGGTATAAACTGAAATCAGTGGTCAAACACGGGGTTCAATTGGGGGCCTATATGAACACAATAACGAACCATTCGATTCCGTAAAATTGTAGAACATTAGTTTCAAGGTAAATTGTTCACTATGGAGCTCATAGTGTAGAATTTACCCGCAGCCCGGAATTTAAATATAATAACCCGGCACACAACACTTGAATGTGTAATTGATTTGCCTTCACACAAAGTGTGCAATGTGCTCACACATTGGTTAATCGCCGTAAAACATCGCGTTAGCTAACCGTACTTGACTACCTTAAGGATATTAGTGTAGAACGTAAAGTGTTAACCGAGACATTAGTTTTATAACATTAGTAATGAAAGAGTTAAATTTCACTCAGAGTAAAGCCTCTCCCCCCACTCTCAACCGTAGTATGATTTTAGCATTTCTCATGTTTTAGTACTAAAGCTGAAACTCCATCACTCATTACTTCATACGCGTTATTTTTATAAAGTGAATGGAAGAGATAACAGATTTATATGTCGTCCGTCTGTCCGTTCGACTGTTTCATCTCCGAAATTAATCTGCTTATTTCAAGTTGACGTGGTGTGGTGGGCGTACACTGCAACCATAGACTTACATTTCTGTCAGTATCGACACAATAGGATCCTTTTACATTAATCTCAAAATCAAGATTATTTTATTTTCAAAATGATTTAAGTATAAAAATAGTATATAAGGTAAAACATATAATATGTATGTTATGTATAACACATGACGTACGTTTATTTAGTCTGTCACGTACAAGTATCAGAGTGTGGGGAATGACTCCCTGTTTTCCTTTTTTCCGTAAGACAATATTTAAACTCATTAAAATATACAACACTTACATGAGACATTTTCGATACTCAATATAACGAAATAAAAGGAAAAATAATTGTTAATCGTAACAATAATAAATTGACAGCAGTGACAATGACAAACGCAAAACAGGTTACAATTGGAAACTGTGTGTACCGGAAATAAATACAGGTGCATTCCAACTCATGTGACATCCATCAATTCGTCTTTCATAGCCATTCAGTGATTTTCATACTTTGCAATAACTCTTACGCGCCGTTTCCCGGCATATACGCGGTTCATTCCACGTCCTGCGTAATAGTCAACTTCTAAATAGCCAACAAGACAAATACAACCAAGTTTACGTTCGGAACATTTCCGCTTGGTAATAAAACACTTATTTTGCACATTGGGTCTGTGGAGGAAAGTCTTCGATTTGATGTTTCTCAGCGATTACCAAAAATTTGGGGTACTCCTCTAATTTCTTCTCTCTTCTTTATGGCTCATATTTTGTTAGTAAATCATGCAGTGAAAGTGCAAGCGTCGACGGTAGGATAATATTAAAAATTATTTTTATAAAAGGATATAAGGTTCTGGACCGGATTAATTTGACTCAGAATCAGAATCTGATTGGTTTTATATTCATGAGATCGAGAAACCTCTTCAGAACGCTCATATTTTGATAGGCCAATTAGATTTGACGCTCTATATCAAAGGGAAGTGAAGTTCCATGTTTATCTCATAAAGCAATAAAGAAATAGGAAAATGTGTGTATAAACTTCCATAAACATAAACATGATGAGACTTCTTCGAAAACCGGACAAAACTGATTTGTGAATAATGAAAAGTTATAAATGCAAATACTTAAACCCTCCTTTACCAATTTATAATTCGTTTCCAAGTAGAAAGATAAAGGCTCTCAAATTATTTCAGTCATACGGACGCTGCAGTGCACTTAGAAGATGCGATCAAAATGTGCACCCTACCTTATTGCATGAGTTAGTTTGGGTAGGTACTTAGCTAGTTAGATAGTTGGACGTGACTCTTATGAACAGAGTACTTAGTTCGTTAGCCTGGCAGATAATATGTTGTTTTACCAATTATTTATCCATTTCTTATTACAAATAACACGAGTACGTACTTAACCTTTATCACTATACGTCAAATACGTCAAACTCGTTTCAGCCTCAAAGGGCCATCATCAGTGTTGCCTTATAATATTTACATTGGTTCAACGAGCAATAATAAAATTCACTTCTTTAACAGTGTTCGTCAGTAACGTTCATATATAAAATACGAAAAATAAATAATGCATTATCTGTTTTATAAACCACACGGCAGGAAAGGATATAAAAACTATTTCTTATTAACCACATCCGATCCCCGAGAAATAATAATCGAACTGAACAGCAGATCACTCTGTGCGAACTCATTTCTAAATACATATTTATCTGTAATCGTTCTGAATCACTGTTCATTTGTCATATATCTGCAATTCGAAAATAAACCCCAAAACACATTCGTCATCATTGCTAGGATTTTAGGAGCGTGCAGTGTTCGTTATCTTCTGTTATCAGATCCCTGGTGATTACTATTAATAGTTACGAGTATTTGGGTGACGACAAGCGCACATTAATAACAGTTATTGCTACTTTCATCACCACTCGAATCCGGCCCCAACCCCAATGGTCCTGTCACGTGACACTCTTTAAATTCTTTCTGGTGTAGAGACAGCGACAGAAATGCTTTTTGCGGAAATGTCTGCTCATTTGTTTTACTGTCAATTTATATTAACTGGTTTCAGGTTATTTTAAACACAATTAATTACTGGCATATTTACTCCCTAAAATAATTTACCTCATCGTAAATATTTTACTTTGAAATCCCCATGAGTTTTTATGAGAAAATTACATCCCAATTCTTATTATTATGAAATATTTAGTCTTGTTAAATAAAAACATTGTGGCCTCCAAAAAGTTAACTGCGCTTTGGAACTTCACAGAGACAGTCTTGTATGAGTCACTCCAGGGAGAATTAATAAAGTGTCATTTTGGTTGCATGTATAATATAGATGGTATAGGACAAGAGCCAATAAAAATCATCGTCAGACAGCCTTTAGTATAAAACACAAAATTTTATCGAAATCAGTCAATAAAGCACGGTGACAGACGAAGACAAAAACTGTCATATATTACGTAACATTTTATAGCGTCTGTGCGACTGTCATATAAAAAGATTCTATTGACACTCATTAATTCGGAAATTAATAGATAGAAAAAGTGGTTCATATTTTGACAAATTATTCACGTACGTTCCTCCAAGATAAGGCATAACTCCTGAAACAGAGTGTATATCGAGTTGTCGCTGTTTTAAAACAAAAGTAAAGTACGTCTGTATCTTGTTACTGGCTGCGGGGAGATCACGTAAATACATGTTGCCATAGCAACCGCAAGGGGCTCCAAGAGAGGCACAAGCAGATCCTATGACTGTGGCTGCTTCGCCAGCAATGTTACATATGTCAATAAATTAGACCAAGTCTGGACTGTGTGGAAGGTGTTGAAGCACTTGAACGCCATTCGCTTCAAGAACTGTCGTCACATGATAAGGCAAATGTTTCCATCAGTGACAGACACAACTAAACCGATCAGACACAACAAGTATTGTCCTTAATCATCAACGAGATGCAGAGTTTGGTTGTCGCGTATACATGCCAGCTGAAACCAGTCCTCCTCATTTCGACTATTTCTCTATTGTTACTGTTGCTATAGGGTGGGGCGAGACTCTCTCTTTGTGGAACATGGCCCCTAATGGGCCCTTCGTTAATCCCGCACATGACATGTGAGTAACTATAGATGAACTGTGGAATGATACTGGCAGGGGAAAACAGAAAGTTTATGAGAAAAATCGGTTCCAGAACCTCTTTCGACTGTTCCTCTCCATTTTGTTATTACCCTTCCACGTGGCCTCTTCGCTTCCTACTCTTTTATACACTTCCCAAGGGACATACAGAAGGTACCGCAGACTGGGGCTTTATGCGCGTAAATGCGACGCTGTAATTTGACCCTCTGATCCAGTGGCATGAAGAGCGTGAAGGAAAGATGACAAGACTGTGAGACACGGAGAGTGACACTGAACATCTAATTCCATACCCCAGGCTACACGGGCTGACTAAAGACTAACACACAAAAATCTACAATTCGAAATGTTGTTCTGTGTGCCGTAAAACTTTCTATTTCTAAGCGGAAACATAGATGTTGGGGGGGGGGGGGGGGGGTTAAAAACCTAACAGCGAGGAAGATATTTGGACCCAAGAGCTACGAAGGAACAAAGGACTGGAAAAAGAATTATAATATAAGTACGTATATTTGTACCTTGTACTGTTCGAGTGGTTATATGAAGGAGGATAAGACATGTATGACACGGGAAATTAGAAATGCACATAAAAGTTTAGTCGGAAATACTGAATAGAAAAAAGACCACGTACATGGAGTGGGGGGCTAGTATTAAAATTAATAGTAAAGAAACAGTGTAAAGTAAAGTCATCTCGTTATATGCAAATGTTGGCACTTAAGGGAAAGGAGGTGTATCTCCTATTCCTTCTCAACCTCGAGACTCAACTCCAAAGACCACAAATACGATACATATAAATTTAATTAAAATTATATTAATATGAAAACAAGTACTGTAATTTTAAGCTGGCCAATTACAGAAAATACCATGTTCTGATTTCAGAGCTATAGACTATGATGCTTCAAGAAACGATAGAATGACATGGGACACTTCTCTAAATTAAAATATTTTCTTTAAATTCCACCTGTATAAAAGATGAAACAAACAAAAACGGGAAGGGTAGAAGGCACATTGTAAAGAGTTTGCTACTTCAGCCCTTTAAAGCCAAACAGTCACTAAATGCTGCCCTACCTGCTTCAAAAATCAATCCTTTCTCCCCCCTCCCACCTTTGCCTGATCAAAGCAGCATCCGGCTTTCGAATGTCATAATTCTATAATCCAGACGACGAACAAAGCCCAAAGCAACAATTCTACACATAATTATGTTTATGAATCGGATTTATACTACTGATTAACCGTGATTATAACGGATTTGTATGTGCTGCATATAGCCTAAACATCAAGTGTGTTGTTCAAACTGCAGTGCGCCTTGTTTCGGACAGAGGGCGTGGCTGCAAACTCTAAGGGAAGTTAACCCCTAAGCGCAAACGCAACAGAAATATTTCACGAACTTCATAAACGAACATACTCCGATAAACGGTAGCAAGCATGCGTAAGGCTGAAGTCACTATCGAAACCTTTCAACACTTGCTTTTGTGTGGACGAGGAATAAAGGCCTCACATCTTGACAATCAATAAACCAATACGGTTCATTATTAGCCCCTTTTGCGAAGAATCCAGCTCGTAAAATGGGATGGAACATGACATGAAAGTAGCGGAGAAATGAGAGTAGTGTGGGGTCGAATTACTAGTGAGGCGTATAAAAAAGGAGCCATTCGGTGTACCAAAGTACATTTCAATTCTGTTTCCTTTTATGCAGTCTTAGAAAGGAGTACTAATTAAAGCGAAGGCATTAAAAGGACGGCATATTAATCTGTCTGTACGTCTGCATGTCACGTATTCAAAATTTTTAACCCTTTAAAGACACAGAAGAAAAACAGCGAGAAGAAAAATTGGTGGGGGGGAGCAGCGATAGGCACTATTGTTTAACGGAGAGAACGGGCATAAATTTTGACTTGCTACTACAAACGTTTCCAGGCTGTGCCCGCTCGCACTTATACTCGAGATAAGTTTAGTAAAGGCAAGGCATTTGGAAGTGGTACAGGTGGGATAAGAACTGGACCAGAAGAGGAGTTGATAAGTTCGGTTTTACTGCTTTCGTGCACAAATTAAAGACGAAACCCGCCTACATGATATGTTAGCATTGAGTCTGTATTGCAAATAAAATACAAAATTTTAGCATTTCAAAGATCAACTAGTTAATGGTGTTTCAGGAGATAAACCCTATTTACATAGATAATTATACGAAACCCATAAACACAAACTACAGAATTACTGATTGTTAAAAGTAGGTGGTGTTAATAGTTCCCACTCGGCTGTAGAAGAGTTCGACTTATTTAGATTAAAATTTCGGATCGGAAGCAAGAATTTATAGAGCAAATTTATTTTGAATTTGTTTTGATTAATGAAGCATAAATACATTTTTTTCAAGAACAGTTCAAAATAAAATATTGGTACGTGACAGAAATTATAATTCACTGCGAACGACAATTTTTAACCACCTTTCGACAATGTGAATATTTTTAAGAATTTGGAAGAAAAAAAATTAGTACTTGCCTCTGTACAGTGCGAGTGGTGTGGCCAATATTGTTACAATACATCTGTGTCTGCATCAAAAGATCATCAAGGCCAAGGAAAGAGCTGACAGTCGTCTGGGATATTGAACTGTTTAGTCTTGTAGAAGTTTACCGAGGTTTTGGACGTGATTGCTCGAGGCAGCAAGCTCCTCTAAAACGTCGATAATCTCCTATCAGACTGCACGGCGCAACAACCCACAAGACAGCCATCTTCAATTTTTGGTTAACTTTGTTCAATTTCTAAGATGGAACACTCGGATGACCGAAGAATAAAACGTCGATGACGAAGTCACCTGTAATATGGAGGCAGTAAGTCCATCTGAATCGTTATTAAGCACGTAGACCACCCGGCGTGTGGTGTCACAACCCAGAAGCCAGCTAATGGTCATTATGTTAGTGTAGTCCTTCTTGAGACACTACTATTCGCTTAGATAGTCAAGAATTTCATTGCCTTTATGAAACATGAAAGTTCGTAAGAACTTGTAATTGACCTCCTAGGTTAGTCCACACCCTAACACATATTACATCAAGACCCACTTCAATATTATCGTCCTAACTTCCACTTTGTCTTGAACGTGTTCTCTTCCCTTCAAGTTTTCTAACTAAAATGCCGGCATTGTAACAAATTAGCCGCGTCAAACCTTGTATTTTTGTTCTCAGGGCTCTCTGTGTTGCAGGTGCTACACTGAGGCGCAGTCATGCACCAGGGAGCTTTTATGGGTGCGAACTGGACAGTTCGTCGCAAACTGTCAGTAGCGCCACATCCCAGACGCACGTATCAGCCCCACGGGTCACAATGGAACGTGCAGGTGGTGCGTGGCAAGGTGACCACGCGCTGCCTTTGGAACGCCTGCAAGGCCTTGACTCTTGGCCTGCTGCTACTCCTGCTAGGATGCGCAATGGCCACCGTCGGTACGTAACGTATTCTGCAGGTGTGTCGATCGGGTGCTGAGCGTTGTTTGCGGCTCACATCAACATTGTTTCCCAAGCACCAAACACTGCACGTCATTCTGATCGAGTCCTCGGATAGTTCGATATTATTCACTCCTAAACTACAGAAACTGTTTCCTTTGAGTTTAAAGCTTTTAGTGTATACGAGTTCCGGGTACATTTGTTTGATGAGGAAATTTTAGGATCAAAGATTGCCATAACATATGGCCAATTTTATTTTTTGTCTTGTTTTAAAATAAGACAAGGAAGGGTCTTAAAAATATGTCAGAAACTTTCATAACATATGGCCAATTTTATTTTTGTCTAGTTTTAAAATAAGACAAGGGTCTTAAAAATATGTCAGAAACTTGTCTAAGATGAAAAGGCTGTCCACTCCTAGCCTCAACGTCATTAATTTTCAACAGACATTCTATTCTGCATTTCGCCTTCTTATCAGTACATTTATTCAGATAATGGAAGTATTAATGTTTATGTGCATATTACAGGCGGTACGGAGACCAACGGTCAATTCCGGGATAGTTTGTATGTGATTTGTGTTGCAAAATGTGGCACTGGGCAAATGTCACTAGCTTTACTACCCCTGGCGGGGACACAACCGCCTTCACACACTGGACAGAAGGCTGGATGAAATCCAAAGCTCTTCTGCACTTTGCGGCGAAGAAAAACGACTGTTCCTAAGAGAAATTGAATCCATGTTGTCCGTCGTGTCACCAACCACTTTATAATAACGTTACACTTATGATAAAGATGATGACAGATACTCAAATATATATTGTGAAGCGTATTTTATAATGAAGACTGGTAAGGGAAAACCTACGCACTCTGAAAGAAATTTATCGCAATGCCAGTGTCCAAAACAAACAAATTCCATATTAAATATTTAATGGTCGAACCCGTTCCTGCGCGTTCAAAATACTAACCAGTGTACTTAATGATCTGTTAAAGCCACGATTCGTACTGTATATTTGTTATTGTCCCTCTAATTCTAAAACAACTGCATTAATGACGTAAAATAAATTTAAAATTGCAGTCAATGTATTCAATATTTCATCCATATAAATGTGTCACTCACGATAAATACTGCTAACAGTTCAGTGACATTTTAAAATCACGCATGTGAACGTGAACTACGTATATTTAATATTTCTTTCATATTCAGAAAATTAACGCACGAACCTGTCCGCTCTCGATATTTCAGAAATCCGCGTCTGTATTCTAACAACACAATAGAGTTTGTGATGAAGCGAGTTCAGTAATTCGAATGTTGCGTTGTCAGCGTATTTAACAGCATACGTCACACGATGCATGCATAAAACATGAAACAAGATAAAAAACAATTCTCTTCCATGCATTTACTGGGATTATTCAGTTTTCAGTACCGTTCTTAATAAAGTTCGAATTCACTGTTATCGTGTATTGCCTCCCTCTTTTAGTTTATTTCGCCCAACATCCAACTTCTGCAGTGAACATTACAATTTGATGAAGTACGTAATAGGATTTGTATGAGAAATGTTTTCATGTGGCGAAACAAATATGAGAATTGTTAAATCAACATCACGGCACATAACTGCAAAATTTACAATATTTTGTGACGGAATAAATTATTCTTTGATTATTTAAATGTAACACGAGTATACACACTGGAATGAGAGTGCAAATAATAAACTCGATAAAATATATTTATAACTCGATTGTTTAACCTTCTGAAGACGACGTCTGTCTAAATCATATTTAAGAATTCAGTCCATACCTCAAGAGGAAATACAAGATTTCCCCATTACAAAGATCAACTGTTATTGCTGTTTAAGAACATGATCGCTTTTTGCATTGATAAACACATGAAACCCACAAATACAAAGCGCACAGTTATTGATTGTTAAGAATAGATGGTAAATACATTATAATTAACTCAAAATACTCGCGAGCCTGAGCTCCGTCACAGGAAGACGGTAATGGAAGATGGAAAGGGGAAATGGGCAGCAAGAATTGTCCTTTATTGCCCACCCTCCCCATACCACGACCGACTTTGCAACAGTCAACGAGGTTCGGAGGTATCTTGCGGCAAGTTTACCACTGGGCTTCGAAGGGTTAACCGACTCTTACGTTATTTAATGACGTTTCAATATAAGTTAAAAAGCGAAGATTACTGTCTTCTGGGATATTGCACAGTGTAGTATAGTAGAAGTTTTCCAACGTTTCAGAGGAGCTTGCTGCCTCCATTATCAGAGTGATGATGATGATGATGATGATCGGTAACATCCCGCAAGACGGTCATCTTCATACTCACCGCCGCGAGAACCTAAAGTCTCACTAAGTTATATAGCGTCAAATAATGATAAGATAGTCATTAATGATGAGTGCTTAAGACTTAACAGCCTGCCATTGGTATCATCCGGACACTTTCCTGGGAATACCCTCGAAAATTAAGAGAACTAGGCCCCGGTCAGTTTAGCTGAAAATCCGGCAAAGTCTCAAGCCTAATACAAATACAAGTCTAACCCGGTGCTGCTATACCATACATCTTGACATATAAAAGAATTTGCCTACAGGCGCTTAAGAAATTAACGAAAAATATCCCTTGGTCTTGACTCAAACCAGCAACTTACACAATACGGTCTCAGTAGCTATTTGTTCTAAGTCAAATGGTGTTAAAAGGGAACGCGTGTTACTTTTTATTCAGCTGGAATGCAGAAGTTTCTAACGCTGTTAAGGTGGGTGGTGTGACGGATTTTCGTCAAGGCTGGTTCGATGGCAGAAGAGGACAGGGCTTCATGCAACAGGTCTGCTCTTCTCGGATGAGTTAGTTACGCTCTGAAACTCCCAAGGCGCCAATGCCACGCGATGCCCCAACTCGCTGACTAGCCTAATTGAGTGCCGTCTCATTGCATCCATTGTAACACGACACATCACTATTAGCATAAGCGCAGTAGCCGATTTGTATGCGTCATTGTAGACTAAATAACAGCGGGCCCAGTATGTAGGATGAATTTCGAAACAATAACTCTGCTTGAAATTTTAGTATGAAAATCACTCTCTAATGCGAACTCTTCTAACACAAATCACTAAATATATCTTAAGGTAAAACGATGATGTGTTCTGGGTTCAAATAGCTCAGGATTGCACGGGATGGAAAACATTTCTGTTATTTGAATATGTTAACAGGGACTTGGCTTAGCTCGTTGGTTTCTTAGCTACACATCTAGTCATTTATTTCTTATTCAAGGATATTTATCTAGTTATCAATTTATTAACTGTCACATAACCCGTCACATACCTAGTTGAAGATAAGTATCTTTTGAGATGTTGCACCGTATAGTCTTGTAGAAACAAACCGACGTTTCAGAAGGGCTTACTGCCTCCATCGGCAGGACGATACGTGACTGATTTCTAACAGATTAAGCGGCAATGCAGCCCAGAAGACGGTCATCTTTATATCTTTATGCCACCGTGAGAACCTAAAATCTCACACAGTAAGCTAAATGTTTATTAATTAGTTGTTGTGAGTTTATTAGTTCGTTACACAAGTATCTTATTTGTTAGTTACTTATTCGGTTTGCGTCATCTGTGTTCATGCACTTGAAAATAGCTGTTTTTAATTTTCCTGGCTGACTGGAAGCTTAAAAGCTTCTATCATCAAACAAAGAATTTTTTTTATAATATAAGCCGTGTGCGCTAGTTTACATATCTGTGAAGTTTGCCTATGAAGCATCAGCCACTTTACCCCGACAGCGCATGCCCTTGTACTGGTCCGTCCATCGATCAGTCTCGGCAACCCTGCAAGTCACTGGGTTTCACTCAAAATTGTTTCCATCACATTCAGTGCCCACAATGGTCTTCAAAAATGTTTGTTAAACTGATACCTCTTTTTAGTAAAGCAATTCCGTTTTGTATGCTGATTACTTTTAAACCAGTTTTTAAACAACCTGAATAAATATATAAATTCCATAATAAAATTCATTGTGTTCAGATCAATATAAATTCCATGATTTGCATCCGACAGATCTGCTCTGCGTCCTTCACATTTCGTAACATTGCACCTTCGATTGCTTGGTCTTCCAACGAGACAGTATTCATTGTTTTCTTCAGACATTCGACTGTTATCGATTCCTGCTAACAGTGTGTAGTTTTCCTACATTTTTTAATGTCAAAACTAGAACTACTCTACATTTACTCTCAGATTATCCAAACACCGGGTCAGAGATGAAGCCCGTAACTTATGAACGGAAATATCAGAATGTGCTGCTTGGTTAGAGCTGTCACACGCCTCGTGGGGCGGTGTCAGATAAGTGTGGAGCAATGGTGGAACGACGAATAGCAGGGGAAGACCAACAAAATGTAATTTAATTATACAATATTAGTGTTAAGCCGAAATTTTATTGTAATAATAATAATAATAATAACAGCTGCCATTTTACCACATTTCTTTCCTTCTTTCTTTCCTTGGATTTCTCTTTGTCGGGTAGGGTTAGATTAGGTTAGTAAAAGATTTTATTTCTAAACGGTAATAACCCAGTAGTAATTTCTTTAAAACTTTAATATAATAATTATTTCGCTACCATTTTAACACATTTCTTTCCTTCTTTCTTTCCTTGCTGTTACATTCAACTACCCTTAGTACATGACCAGCCACGTACATATTTTATTTATCGCTGTGGTGCTACATGTTCATGTAAAGCATGTAAATACCATACAACGTAGATCGGGTTAAATCGTATATGGGGTTGCCTACAGACGAGAGACACGTGAACAAAGACTGCTTTATACATTAAAGCCATACATTAAGAGTTAATCAAGAGACAGAGGGCAAAGAATGAGCAGAGAGACAGAATGATTTTGTTACAGTACATTAAGAGTTAATCAAGTGACAGAGGACAAAGAATAAGCAGAGAGACAGAATGATTTTGTTACAGAAGACGACATGTACGAGCTACTAGTCAAAACCGTTGTGTGAGGAATCCTATGTACAATGCGAATGTTCATGACTGCTTAATATTTAAATAACTATGTCGCGACACACTACAGCATAAAACATTAAATCTCATTCGTGTTTGGTTTTGCCAACAACAATTAAATGTATCGAACCCCCATGCACCGTCGATTGTTTTCTGACCTTACGAGCAACAGATCTGTATCTGCATAATTTATAATCTGGTCTGGAAACTTCGGCTCCTCCGGTGTAAAACATTGCACAGGTAACTTCGCTATTGGCATTCCTTGATTTGTATTCGGGACCTACGCAGGTTCAAGTCTCGGACAAGGAATCGATTATTCTTATTAAAATTCAAGTCATTTTCGTCTCGAGTATTTGAAGAGCGAGAAATGTAGCATACAAGCAGAGACGATAAATCCATACAGAATATTAATCCGAAAACCTGAAAGGAAGAGGCCACTTGGGAGACGGATACGTAGATGGGAGGCTAATATTAAAATGCATCTTACAAAAATAGAAAATTAGGATGTAAAGTGGTGTGCCAACCTTCGGATTGTATATGCAATAGAGAATTTATTGACTGGCTGAGTGACTATCAGCCTGTTGCAAGCAGAAGTATGTTCCATACAAATAACTGCAGTTCTTTATCGATGGTACTGTAACGCCTGCAATGCCGTGTTTAGACTACGTGCGCAACAACTATGTCGGAGAAGTTGCCGTATTTTCGGGCGAGAATTTCATGCAAACACTTTACTTAATTCGAATTCACCAGAGAACCAGACCAGGCTAGAAGCTCGGAATTTCTGTACTACATGAGCCACTACGAGCTTCGCAAGAAATACCCTACTTCAAATAAAAAGTTATTTAGTTACAAAATACGAATAAACAGCTTAGAAACAAAAGTGATTAATTTTGTATCACTGCTGTTTGATCGGCACAATTTCATGGCATATGTTTCAGGCATAAAACCTGACATAAATTCGAAACTCGCCTATATGTATTTTAAAATAAAGCAACTTCTCTCAGATCACAAACTCATCTTACTTTTTTCCGATGTCAGTACTTATTACAAACTGGCAAATACTGGTGCTTAAGTTGTCTAAACACATAAGTAACGAGCTGAGATGTCATCTCCCATTTGTTCCACACAGCAGCCATTTGAATATAATGCGACTCCATTAGCTGCAATTGGATGTCGCAGAGCATCAGACTGACGTATTAATCCATGGTCCCACTTATGGGAACACACAGGATGATCAATAAACATTGGACCTTTGCGCGCCCAGTAGTATAATGAAAGGCAAGAACATAAAATGGAATCCTGACACAGTAAAATGAGAGCTGAATAACTGACGGATTAACGAACTTTGTGAAGTAGGCTCCTTTTAGGAAGATAAGAATCACTCAGGATAATAATGAAATACTTCGTACTTTATGAGACCCGATGGTTCATCAACGTGTTCACAAAAGCCCACCGCTGTCCTGAGACACGTGGACGAAAATTAAATTTAACTGAAAATATTCTGAATCGACCAAACTCTAATTTATTTTAAAACCATTCTATAGTTCCGGAGTAAAACATATGAACGACATAAACAGACGCAAACTACCAATTATAAGTTTATTTTACGCATTTAATAAATTATATCTCCGCGGCATGGCACGTCGTCTGGTTACTGACGACAGGAGAAAGCCAACATACAAATACTGAATAAGTCGCGAACCGCTGATAAGAGGCAATCCTTTGGGTGACAGACGACGCATTTCCGCCTCATTGCATAAACCAAGTAGTAACGAGTCTAACCACTGCTCAAAGAAGCCAGGGAAAATGACGCGGATGGCACATATTTGTGGTGTAATGAATTAAACACTGGCAGGCGTCTTCTGAGAATTATGTATATGCAAATGAAAAGTTATCGAACACGCTGTACCAGGGATTGTGCCAGATGGATCAAAGTTAAAGAAGTTGTGAAACAGAACGGAACAGACGTGATCTGATAATACCAATTCATACAAAGATAATCCCCCTCTCTTCCTGGAACTACAACGCGTATTTGTCGACCAAGAAGTAGGTACAATTCACTCAGAGTATGTTTAACAAATAATGAATAGTCTCGACTTAAACTGCCCTTTCGTGTTGGATTTACTGGGATTCATAGTCAACATCGTTGACTGCGCAATGCGTCTTAAATGGTACAGGCAAAATGGAGAGGCAAGTCATTCAAAGCAATTAAATCAAACAATTCACAGACGCTTGATCTGCTACAGACGTCTGGCGCTACTCTAATCGGTGACGCGGAAAGATCAAATCAGCTCATTTTCTTAGCTCGACTCCATGTTTTCCTACATTTAATTGCTGTTCGGTTCTTGAGATATTTTCCACTCACCGGATGTGAGATACTGATCAAAACAACCACGCAGAAATCTTTCACAAGCTAACAATTCCTCAGCTGGTCGATAAGTTCCCCGTCCTTTATAAAATCCGAAGTTTTATTAATTTATTCGCAATAAATCGCCACTTAGTACTACCCCGAGCCAGATGAATCCAGCCCATTTTGATATTTTCCTCCCATCTACGGTCTCTCACCTTCACATTTCCATTTTAAAATTTTGTATTTTTATCATCTCTCCCGTCCTTGCCACATGCATTTCCCATCTCAAATTTAAATAAAAGCGAAGTATCGTCTCTCTTCCTCCTTCAGTAGACCTTTAATTATTGATATTTTCCAGCCACGCAAGGCTGTGAATGAAGCCTTGCGCCGTGTGCCATAATTCGCACAAACGACTCTAACGACGCTTGCGCAGAACACTTCCACAAACTACGTACTGCGCATGCGCAAACCCCTCATCTATGTACTACTATTGTACCTGAGAAGTCATTTTGCTTTCAATCCAAAGTACGCTTGCTTCACTTTACACGTATCTCCTCCATTTCGGTGGATACTTTCTTTGTATTATTTGAGGTTTTCACAGCGGTGAGTATGAAGATTTTTGTCTTCTGGGTTGTTGCGCTGTGTAGTCTGGTCGATGTTTATCAACGTTTCTGAGGTCATAGTGCCTCCATCATCGCCCTGATGATGGGGGCTTTACTTGCATGAAATACATACCCCGAACGCATAACAGGGAGGATGGTCTTGTCTTTCACCCATCGAGCTCCCAGTGCGCCAATTACTGAACGACTTCTAATTGCATTTGGTGTTAGGGTCTCCATCAAAAGCTAGTAAATGTATTTAATTTTGATTCTTATCCGTCATGCTTTACGTAAATTTCAAACCGAACTTCAGATTTTCCCAAGAAATAATTAGTGTATATATATCAAAGCAAAGTACTAAGTTTATATAAATAATTTTGCAGTTGGTGGTAACAGACTCTCTGAAAAAAACAAATGCCTATATGCGTCACTTTATGATGTTTTTAGAGACTCTTCACAGGAAAGTAATTTCTTGGGTATAAAAGTGACTTAAAACTACAGTGGACAAGATATCCGTATTTTAAATATTTAGAAATAGCCTCTAATTCGGAGAGGTGCAATATCTTAAATTACTTAACCAGCAGACTGACTCAACTTTTGAATAACAACTTTGTACCATAGACTTGACTTGACCAGATAGTTATTCAAAAAAGTATACAACAAGCTTTATTCACTGGAAATGTAAACCATTTTGGAACAGACGAGATTTCATCCTTTCACGGCAAATAGTATGAAAATGTATGTCTTCTTGGATGTTGCACCGTGTAGTCTGGTAGAAGTTTACCGACGTTTCAGAAGTTCTTAATGCCTTCATCATCACACCGTTCGCCCTGAAACGTCTGTAAACTTCAATATGTTTCATGCGGCACTGGTATTTATCGAAACGTAAAAAACGTACATGAAGACGTATGTTTATTATGTGGAAACGCGCATGTCTCTTAAAGGGTTTTTCTGATGTGCTCGGAAAACAGGACACATTACGTCGAATCCTTTTTTACACTGTTTGCACAACACGGGAGATGGGCGGACTGCATATACAGGAAGGAAAATACTTCGGCCGCCCCGACGTAAACAGACTAGAACGTGCTGGCTCCAGCGGGTTTTGCGACAGTGTAAACAGCTCCTTAACCCTTTAAAGCACAGTGGTAATAATATGTACCACCTCCTTTACCTAGGAGGATTTGGATCAAAGAGCGCAGACGACGTATAACCGTACGGACATTATATCAGTAAGCAACTGCATAATTTTAGAGTTGTTCTGTTGGATTGATTTGTTATTGATTTATTTAACGATGCTACTGCAGCGCTACTGAGTTTACACCATAAAGATGCGATGATCTACAATTTTCTATTTGAAACGTATGAGGGAGGAATTTGTTTCGGCCTAATTTAAGGTACAATTCCGGCGTTTGTGAAAAGCAACTGAGGGGAAAAAAAAAATCAAGATGGCAGGTATTATGGCCATAATTCTAATCATAACCCTCCGGAATACGCTAATAGTTTCACAGCTTATTTAACTAAGCTTCTAAAATACGTATTTAAAACTTTGTTAGGTAAAAATATGATTGCACATGATTAAGTGGAAAGGGTGTGGTAGGAAGCGATAATTAAGCATTTAGAGGTACTATCCCAGCATTCGCTTACAGAAACTGAGAAAAATCATAGAAAATATCAACCACACCGAACTTCGAACCAAGTAACTCCTAAATCTGAAGTTATTGGGTGCTAAATATTTGTTATAAACTTCAAATCCCGTGATTTGTAATGGTTCGGACTCCTAAAATTCAAACCGCCAACAGCTAGTCATTTCAAAGCGTAATTCCATTCCTAAACCACAAATATAAATTGCCTGTCATGTGGTCATATTACTGTAATGTCATCTTTCATAACTGTTTCAAACACGACGTCAATATCAACAAGCTCTGTGACCACACATTTTTTGTGTACACTCATTTATGTCTGAATAATATAAAATAGTCTCTTTTTTACTTTTCATTCAGAATTTATGTTTCAATCATACATGTATGTGTTGGAGTGTTTGTTGGTACACTGCGAAAGTTTTATGTCGAATTTATCCATATTCATTTTTATATATTTATTTCTTCTTTGTTCATCACATGTCTGCTTCCATTCTACAAACGATAAACTTTTCGTCTGACAACGCCACTTCTTTAGTTTCCTACAGCGCTGTGTAGTCCTATGCAAAAATTGTCTCCATAAAGACTTAGAAATCGTAGGTTGACTAATATAAAACATTACAGAGACTTTGGGTTTCCCGGAAGACGGCCACAAATGAGGTGGAGACAACAGTTTGTAATGGAGCCTCATCTGACCGAAAGACCTACAAAAATACGAAGAAGAAGAAGAAGAGTATATAAAAGTACGATACTCAACTATTGAATCATTCAAGTACAAATACTCATCATTTAACTAATGAAATAACAACATATAAATAGTGTGGATTTTTTCACATCTCGGAGTACCTTACATTCTGTCACGCAAAAAATATTCTCCAGTGTCAGCTGCTTTTTGTGTTCCGCACGTTTTCGCAACGGTGTCCAGTAGAACTGTTCTAATCCAAATATTTCTTAGCTGGAACTAACCAACTTATGTGCGGAGTCGTTTGTTTGTTTGTTTTTGTTTACTTTTTCGTAAAGCAAACGGTACAAACTGAGACAGCCTCAATGTGTCCCCACTGGTTCGAAACCAAATGAAGAAGCTGAGAAAGAAAATATCAGAAGACCACAATTCACATCAGTTTAAAAGCACACAGTAGCGAAGCACATGCCTTACCGTTCTCCATAGGCCACTGCACTGAGACAGAAATTATTATTCATCATATTTCGTTAAATATTCATTACTTTGTGACAGGCGTGTTCTTATTTGAAACAAAGAACAAAAGAATTAAGAAGGGAATAAAAAGAGATAAAACGCGAAAGGAGGCAAACAAACAAAACATGAACCAATTCCATAAGGCAAATCCTTCATTAAAAATTAATGTCGCTTAGCTGATTACAAAGTTGCCCGCCTTTTAGATAACGCGACAGTTCACTATCTAAAAGGCTCACCAGCCAGATTCATTCAGTGTACAAATTTATACCCCGCTACTTCAAGGTCCATTTTAATACTGACCTACAATCTGTGTCTACTTCTGTCAAGTGATTCCATCCCTTCAAGGTTTCAACCGAAATTCTCAAATCCCCTCTCCATGCTATACAGCCAACATTCCCATCAACCTTTATCTGATTACCAAATTAATATTTGGTGAAGAGCGCAAATTATGAAGCTCCTCATTATGCAACTTCCTCCGACATCCTGTTACCTCCCCCCTTTCAGGTCCAAATATTCTCCTTGGCACCTTATTTCCGAACACCCTCAACTTGTAGTCCTCCCTGAACACGTAAATAAATAAGTAAGGCAGAAACGAATAGACGAAGAAAGATACAGATAAAACATCGCCTCAAAGTCCCTTTCCGTCCAAAGCGTTTCAAGTGCTTCAAGATGAACGCATCTCGGTTTCCTTGTTTCGCGGAGTTGGGCTTCAAGCCTTCACAAACAAAGACCACGGCTAGTTCTGCAACTATGGCAAAACTTGCGTCACTGCGTACCAGAAGAAAGGTACAACGGAACTGTCATTCCACACACACCAGCGTGTTTCCTAAACTGTGGATCGCGAAACCGCTGATACATTTTTCCGAGCGTTTACACGAAATAATGTGTAATGGTGCGTTCTCCTGCAGCAAATATTATTTCAGATAAATTCACATACACACAACTCAAATATATGCGTGGTGTGTAGATAACACAAGCGGTGAAAATCTGAAAGTACTGCCCCTGCATTTTCTTGTAGAAACTAAAGAAAACCATGAGAACCATGAAAACATATCACTCAGAACAGACGTTAATCAGAACCATAATCAAACAGGCGACCTTTAGCGTACACTTACATTTTAAATAATTCGACTACAGCAGTCATACTGAGCGGATGATAGGAGAAAATTAACATTAATACTGAGTAAGCTAGGATTTTAAATAATACGGTTTTATCTATGTAAAGATTCTGTCACGGTGTTCTCCTGGCTCGGACATATTAAAGAAAACCACGAAACCTCAGTCATTACAGAAATCATCCTGGCCGAGATTCGAGCCAAGTATCTCTCAAATATATCTACAGCGTTACTACTCCACCTCTTCGCGAATTAATTCCAAAACAAAGCGTATTATTGTGACAAAAATGCAAAAAAGTTCTCGCGGGGGTGTAGACGTAGCGCTTCTGGACAGCAACGCCGTGTAGACTTGTAGGCAGATACGTTTTGGAGAAACAAGCTCTCTCCCTAACGTTGGTACCTTCCTGCTACTCCTCATGGTGTTACTACCCAAAACAAATTATTAATATACACTCTATGCATCAACCCAGTAGCACAAACTTGTCTGATTTTGCCTGCACAAAATATCTGTACAAAATTAATTTTAAAATGCCAAAACAGCCACGTAAAATTATATAAAACTTCCACATGCATGATGTCCAACATATTAACTATTTAAAATGTATCCATTGCAATTTCACACGCGTCAAAGAGGCTAGCTAACCCAATTCGACAGAGGTCTCCAAGCCGTCATAGCACATCAGCGTGTTTAACATTACACAATTTCAAATGTTGTTTTGTGTTCGGAGTAGCGCTAGAGAAATGTCTGTTGGTGCAACAGACAAAGGGGAATATACATACGAAATTACTGTCTTTCAGCTCACAGAGAGCCTGTCAGCTGTGGAGACGCTGCGGGCAAGTTACAATGGCACCCATAAATTTCAGTCTTTGGCTAAATTACCCGCGGGAACGACGTACTTCAATTTACAGCCTAAAGGACAACAATTCTTCATGTATCTGTCATGTGTTCGTATTTCGTGCAACTAAACCTGGAAGTGAAGGAGGTCTTTGTGGGGCTTTGTGCTGTGTACAACTCAGACAAACGCTGATTAAATATTCCAGTGAATATCGTAACAGGACGGCCACCGTTTGGATTTATGTCTATAAGGTTTAGAAAACTGATTAATAAATCGAAAGGGGGAGTTCTCCTTGTCCGTAACGTTATATTACCAAAAGTACTCAATGGATTATAAATAAATTCACCGATCGGAAAAATGTAATTTTGGTCCGGCTCTGTTCAATACAAGCTTAATTTATACTTTGCAATACTATATTTTTTAGTAAAATCTACCAATTCTATCAAATACTAATATCCTGTTTATGTAAGATCTATTTTAAAATTGTTTTCCCAGCTATAAATAGGATTTTGAAAATGAACCAATTCTCCCAGTGCCTGTTTCATTGGCGTCACAGCTGTCAGGAGTCAGCACTGGAGTTGGGTTGGGAGGAAAGGCATTGTCGGTCTGCGGTTCCATTGTGTGTTCGGTTCTTGAGGCAAGCAGTGAAGTTTGAAGCCGACTTCAGGGACACAAAGATGGAGAAAACAGATCAGACAAATCGAGTAGCAAGGAACATAGGAATTCGTGGTAATTGCCATACCTAACGCTACAACGAACACGGGGAGGGGCGAAACATTTTTAAGTTCCATTATTGGGACTCAATCGCCTTGAGAATATTGAGCATCTCTCTTGCTTATGTACTTTCCTTCTTCACCTTGTCCGTCCTCTCTCTAGGATCTGGATATTCTTCTCAGCACCTTGTTCTCAAACCCTCTCCATTTGTTTTCCTCTAAATGTGAGAAATGTTTGTGCACAGACACAGAACATGGGTTAAAATTTTATTTTTCATATTTTACCCTTAGATTTTTAGTTCAGTATCGCGCCAAACTGTTTAAATTTTTTGCGCGAAGCTGGTAAGTAGAGAGCTTGAAATTCATCCCTCATGAACAAACAGAAAGAGGCCATAAAATGCAAACACATCCACTCCTGTCGCTTTTGTTCTTTATTCAAACAGTGACAAATGATTTCAGGACTTTGTCAGCAGAAGTGGTTATTTAGTGTCACAGATAATGAGGTTAAGAGCAGAGATTTGTGGGGAAAATGAAATGCGAAAATCATTCTGCAAATACCGAACACAGTATAATCGTTGAGTGGCTAGCATTGTTATTGCAATTGCAGTTTGTTTCAGTATCCATCTACACTGTAAAATAAGCTGTTCTTTATTTAGACATGTTTCGGCGTAAATATGAGTCACGCCGTGTCAGAAAAATTCTGTATGTAAGCCGCCACCGCGTGTTTGGCGGCGCGCCATGCCAGTTCGGCAACTTCTCCGACACGTATGTACCGCAGTCTATCTAAACAAGATACGTCAGGCGTTCGTTTAAAAATCAGCAGAAAATATTATTATAGGGAAAGCTGTCAACATGCTTCGGCTTGATATACACAGTCTTTACAAAATGGGGCTAGAATTTTATCAAATACAGAATTTTTCAAAGTACATGGTATATAGAAAAATTATATTATAAAATTATAGCGAAAACTGAGAAAAAGTAAAGTTGTTGAGTTAACGCTCATAGAATGAGTTTAATACGTGTTTTCTATATAAAAAGTGATACATTTTCGAGATCCATACAAGGCGAAATAGTATAGATAGTCTAATCGAAGATAATAATATGACAAACGATCCTTTGTAAACAAAGGGACACAAACATTTCAACAACGGTCGTATTGTACATCTCATTCCAAGGAAAGTCGCCCATTCCTCTAAATTGGATGAAAGCAATTCAGCATGAAATCGCGCAGTCCAGAGATTCTCAATATGCGATCCAATAATGTGTTCTGTGTGCTACACATGATTTGTTGTAACACTTTATAACTCTGCGTGATAATGAAACAGTTACTGTCCAATGTTTACTTAATTCCAAGTGAACAGTAGAAAAGAACAAGTCAACAATTCTGTTCAAAAAAATAATTAACATGTGAACGTGTTTGCATAGCGTTTTTAATAAACTGACATGAAATGCGAATGTAACCAAGGCAATGAAACAAAATACGTTCGCTCGTCCACGACCTGTTTATATGTAATATTAGTTCTACACATCGCTGGAAAACACATTTTTACATATTAACTCTAAATAATGGTAGGCAAAAATATTTTAATTTCTCTGCTTTCGTGTGATAACGCACCTTTCATTTATCCGGCCATTGTGGTGACATTAGCTTTCGTACACCTCTACGTCCTCCCGTCCGTTCAGAAACTATATTACCTTACGTGACTGTAGCCACAGACAAGCAAAATCTAAAAAAATCGTGTGAACACATGATTAGCGTCGGATAAGAGACTAGGTGGGCCCCAGAGCCGATCTTTACGAATGAATCTTATATACTAAAAAAGAAACTTATCCTACATATCTGACATCAAATGTATATGATGTAACACAAATAAAGAGGATATATGGATGGATCCTGTGTGTATCATGATATATTAATGGCGTGTCGAGAGAAACGACTCTCGTTTTATCACCTTTCAGCTACACACAGCAGCATCATTTTCCGTACTCCCAACTTTGCCCAGCCCGTAAAGTTAGGCCCCTCAGCGGACTGGTATAAGGGGAGGAGTTTCAGTTTAATCCAAGAGAAGCAAAAACCGCATTTTCGATCATTATTCAAGTCTGAAGGGCAGAGACTTGTTTCACACCGCGGTCACACACACTCAGACACAGATGTTGGCAATACAGTCAACTTCAAGATAAATAGCTGAAGATGACAAGGAATTTGATGATTCAAATTTTTATTTAAATTCATGGCTGACCGGATTATGCGATTTTCGGATTAACAGGAACCGGATTAGCGATGTTTTACTGAACATTACCAAAATCAAAAAATATTAAAACACAGTTATTTTGCAAACGTCTCCGGCATGTTCTTCCAAATTTATCTTACGTGGATAACCTGCAATTTTTCATTCCACCGCGGGTATGATTAACACGACGCGCTTAAATAAACCAATTACACCAATACTCTCAAAACGGAAGATGTTCTGCTTTTACCTTGTAGGACAATCATAATCAATGTTTCCAAAACTGCCGAGACCATGTTACAGGACTTGAAGGGGAATAGAGTATATAGCCCCAAGATGTAGAAGTTTCACACAAAGCAACTCAAACAAAGGCCGTATTACATTTCCTCTGAAGACAATGAAACTTTTAACAAGGCATGGCAAAGGAAATACTGAATATAATTACACTGCCCATAAAAAAACTTTATACATTTATAACAAGAACACTTAACAAATATTCTGCAGAATGGTAAAAATTGCATAAAGTAACGTCAGTGTTCGCAAGTTCCACGTCAAACACATATAACTGAAGTTACGCTATTTCCAATTTCGAATGCGTGCTATGTATCATGCCCATCTCACTTTCACTGTAGTAATATTTAGAGACGGATTGTCTCTACGTTTCTAACCAAATTTTGCCAGAAAACACACACCCTTCCGAACGTATTAGGAGGGAGACTGAACCCATAAACCCGTCTGTGGGCACGTAGCGAGAGTTCGTTTCAAACCTCAGAGCCCTCCTGTGATGCCCTTCCATTACGCCCTGCCTATTTAGAACTTCAATCCACAAAACAAGTGGGTCTCACGCAAATGGCCTCATGCATATGAGATGTCGGGCTTCGTACAACAACGAAGCACAAACGTACAACATTGTTTACATTACACTATTTTGCATATTCTGTCCAACACGTAGTGTTTGTAAATAAAATAATCCCTATCCCTTTGTGAAAAGGAGTATAAAAGTATAAAATACACAGACATAATTTAATTCTAAATGGTTTTGACGACGGTGGTACGCACCTCTCACCTGAAGACGGAGACAGATCCAGCCTCCGAAACGTCGTGAATTTTAAAAACAGACGATGGAAAAAGTCCTGACAACAAATAATTTTAAACACAGACATAAGCTTATTAAGTCTAGAACAGAAAGGTGCACTCAAATTCACTGGGTCGTACACCCAGTTCCACGTTTTCCTAATGAGTTTGCATATCTTACCGCTGTGTTAATTTACTACAGACTCAGATCGATAACAGAATAAGTCTCAGTACTTTACCGCACTGAACGGTCAAAATTACTTTGGAGGAGAGGGGATATCGTTGATTGTTTAAAGCGCTGAATAATATTTCAAATAAATGTGATCCTAATAAGAATATATTTCGTCAAACACCAATTATTTTGTATGACAAACCATTTTCAGTTAACTGATAAAATTCCCGTATTGTTTCAAATCAGGGTTTACAATTGATCGAGTTGAATTCGTCTGACTCAGGACAGAGTCGATTACAGCTGCTACTCTGAACACGGGTAAACTTTCGGGTCCCGTAAAAATCATAAAAATTTTGTCTAACTGAGCGACTATTGCTTTTTCAATAAGAGTTCTTTTCCATACAGTCAGCCAGTGAATAAATAAATAAACGAACGAATACTTATATTAATTTATGAAACGTATAATCGAGATGGAAAATAAGTAGATGAAGCCACGTTTCACATTCATCCTAACGAATTAGCCAACATGCCTCTACAAGATGCATAAAAACTGAACATCACAATCCACAGAAATTACTGTCCATAGGTTTTTAGGCAGAAGTTCAATGTACAACTCCATATTTTGGGAGAGAGCCGCGTGGAATATGTGGTGTTGACCAAAGTTTTGTCGAGGGTCTCACCCGATAGCTGAAGTTATACAAATCCTCCCACATGTTTGCTACAGCGAGGGCCAAGCCTGTAGAATCATGTATAAGTACCCGGGCCCAAACCGTGTATTTCGCCTACGTCACTAACTTGCAGGTAGAAGGAAAACAAATGCTTATGCTATATAAACCAAAGACATTATTGACACAGGTAACGAGACAGCGAGCTACAAAGTACCGCGGCCGGGAAATAATGTTTACAGCTTGGGCAACAAATTCCTCCTTATCTGCTATTCCGTCCACCCCTCTGATCTGATTCCCTTGGTTTTTACTTCTAACGGACGTCGAACGCACAGATCTCAGCCCCTCCCTCGACTACTTTGAATCTGCATCTGATATCCAACTGACGTCAGACGAATGATTACACTAATGAGGCAGGCAACGAGAGAAACTATTTGCAGAAAATACCATTGTTTGCAACTGCTGTGTTCCTCGTAACTCCATAGAACACAGAGTTACGAGAGAATCGGGTTTGTTATCATCATAATGCAGTTATTTCCTTTCTCTCACTCAGTTATTTGGATCTCCTTCAGTTTCCCTTCTAAGGCTCCATACGTCAGAGACCTTTTTTGAGAACCTGGCGGTGGATTAGTTAACCCTAGAAAATTTATGTCCAGCGGGCGTCTAACAAGTAACATTTGATAGAGAAAAACACGTATTTAAAAGAGAATTACTACAAAATCAATTCAAGGCCATAAGAACATTACTTTTTTCAAACAAGTGTGAACTGAGATCACTAGTAGAGTAACTAGCCATGGAGTGAAGTTCCCACCAGTGGCGGGTCAGGGGTCAGGAATTTCTCGTTACCGCATTCAGAGAGTCTCCTGCCCAATTGATACCTGGAAACTCTTTGCTAAGTTGTCAGTTTTAAGCTCAAAAACTGACAACTTACATAACCTTTTTTCGACGTCAAGAATTTCTCCACTCTTGATACACGCCTTTATGATGTCGTGCTTTGGACCATAGGCAACTTTAATTTCACGTTACGGTACTCAACAAATTAATCTTTGACATTTTGTCGCTAATCTGTAAATGAATTAAACTCTATACAAACTAAACGAAGTTTAACTTAACTTATTCTCGTTACCATTCTTTCTTTCACTCTCGTGTCGCCAGTTTCGACACGTTGCCTCATCCCGGACAAAAATTCCCTTGGAAAGAAAACCTGATTTTAACTTTGTAAAAAGTAAATCGACCAATGACTCACTGGCTGTGTATTCTCCAAGCAGCAGGCTTCCTCTCCATCGAAGACAGTCCTTAATGCGTCCCTTGTAATGCTCTTTTGTCATCAGGATTTTCCACGGTTTGGTAAATCTGAAGCAAAACGTACGAAGCATTCCTTCAAATACTTAACATCCACACAGAGAGGATAAAATTCATTACATACAAACAAATATTCAATTTGTTGACTACTCTCTGTGCAAGCTTCTGTTAATGTATTTGTAAAATGCACTTAATCCAAGTCGAATAATATATTCCCTGCTATTAATAGTTCAACATAAAGACAAAGAATTATAGTGCATTATCTGGGTTGGTTAACTGATTTGTTACTGTTCAGACACTCAAGGCATTTGAGTACTTGATGGTATGGTATAGTCAATCCAGTGCTGCGATGGCGACACTGCCCAAAGGTGATTTGTTTCTATCAGTTCTACTGTCAAATGCCTCATCCAGCACTGCACCTCATGAGGCGAGGCTATCAGCTGTCACGATAACCACGCACAGACCTTAACAACACAAAAACACTTGCATGTGGCACAGAAGAGCTTCAAAACAATTTTGTAGCTGCACTCAACATTTTCTTTCCGAACCAATAATTTTAATAAATTATAAAAATAAGCCTAATTTTCAACATCGATACTGAAGAGTTCTGGCGAAGAGTAATACAATCTGAAATGCAAGTTTTTTCGACCTTATCCATCGCTTCCCTTCTCCCTCGCTGTTTTCCCATTGCATTTCTTTCTATCCTTTTCTTTTCCTTTTATCTCACGCCATTTTTTTCTTACGTTTCACATCCTTTCTTCTCTTCCATTATTCACTTTATTGACTCCACAAGGCATCAAATGCAATATTACCTCAATTTTCGGAACATTTCATTATGAAATAAGCATTGCAAAATTCGTCAAACTTATTTTGAAAACTTAATAACGAGAGACACTCCTGTGTCCCAAATACTGAAAATCAATTACTTCATATAGTAGACTCATCTCTTAACATATAAGTGAATTACGTGTAACGGAGCACAGTTGTCTAAAAATCGACAACATCCGACCATGGCAGCCTCGCTCACTTGCAGATAAGGGATTAACCCACTTCTACAAATGACAATGAGAAAGGATTGCGTTAAGAGGGTCGGCGATGCTTGTGTTTCAGGTTACTATGCAGATCAGCTGTCAGTGGCGCACGAAGTGAGGGGCAATCGAACAGTCCGGGTGAAGAACGAAAGCAGAGGCTTCCACCTCAACAACCTGTCCTACGCCGGGCCCATCGTCATGGGTGTGGGCGGTCTGTACACTCTTTTTCTGCTTGTCAGTGTTTGACCTAGTTACATTCGACATCGCACGGTCTCAAGTGTGTATATACACATATATATATATATATATATATATACTTCGTGAACTCGAAGGAGTTTGTATTTCTGTCGTCCTCAAGTGATTCATTGCGACTACAACACGTATCTTCATACCCTTTGCGCGTTCGAATCGAGAGCGAAAAAAGAAATTTTTCTACCTTCGTCATATATATCTGTAAGTCTGTCGAATGCGACAATTCGAAAACTGCTTAGCGGATTTTTAAAAAGAATTTGAAACTGGGTAGTTTTACTCGAATTTTTCGACAAATACATGGAGACTTTCACGCGTTTCTGAACACGAAAGTAACCTTTAAAATTCATGGAAAATTCCAAACCAGACACTCCGCCAAGGCGATCCGTGGGGATTCCCCTTGATTACGTCATCACCCAGGAAAACAAGCGCAGGCAACATTCGCAAAGGTCAAAGGGCATGCTGTGACGGAACAGACAGCATGTCATAACTATTTGTGCTACTAACAAGCAAGCATTTATTAGCTAAAAATCTACAAACGGAAGGGCTAGAATTGATCAGCAATATACAATGCTTATAGACAGCGTAACCCTTATCCTATAAAAATGTTCAATTGAATATCGTAATTTCAGATATTAAATTCATCTGCTTTAAATGCATGAGGACGTAAAAGAAGACTTCAACAGGTACACAGAAAGAGAGTAAATGTACTTCTAGAACAAGTTTTCCAGTCTGCAAGACAAGAACTTTCAGTACACTTTCTTCACATTCACAACTTAAAATTTTCCTAGTAAAATACGTACTGAAAACATAAACAACTTATATTTAAACACAACAGGGAATTTCACCAATATGGCGGACGTACATTTCCATGCACTCTGGTGTAGCGGTAACACTCTAGCCTTAAAAACAGAAGGAATCCGATTCGAATTCCAGTGACGTCACAGGCTATTCTGTGGCTCCCTGTGCGTCTCGCAATGGGTAAAAATGACCATCCATTTCCATCTAGGGGCGAGGTTAAAAATGTGTGTAATTTTACCTTTACTCCCCCATAAATCTTTATGGCGTAATGCTCAATTAAACAAACGGAAAACCACCTTTAAATAACAGCCAGGCTCTATGGATCAATCCTTTAAAATATGACAGTTGCTCACTTAGTTAATTTCACCCGCGATTTTAGAATCCGAAAGTTTATTATCGCTTTTGTGAATCCATAACAGCCCATTCTATTTTTCAGAAGCCATTTAAATGACATCCCTCCATCTATGCCTATGTTTTATCTGTTACATAAAATATAGCTCACATTTAAAGCTTTAACTCGTGAATATTTCAGTTCGAAGGTTCGAAACATATTAACCAACACAATCCTTATTCACGTAACAAAACATTGTTCAGATTACAAAGAAGGCGAAATCTTATTAAAACGTATAAAAGCAATAAAAGTGTTACACTTTCTGTGCATTTACTTCTAAAATATTTAATCTGAAGTCTCTAAAATTACAAATCGGCGTACAATATATTTATATTCGTCGTTACTTCAGTGGCTAGACATGGAATATGTAAACTCATACCCTCATTTAATAGTTTACAACACACGCTAATGGTGAGTATTAGGCCAAGGGATGGCCTAACAGACAGTATATTAGCATCCTTTCGGACCTAGTAGAGCTCACTAGATTTGGTTTAAGGCACGGTAGGCCGGTTCTCTAATTACTATTTATCTGAGCAAACGAAGTTAATTAAATGTCAGCTAAATATTACTTAAGACATAGGTTCACCCAAAAAAATACAATCTGTGAGTGGAGGAAGAATAATATGAGATGAAATATGACAATGTGGAGAAGGAGAATAAGAACAGTGGGGAAGAATAAAGGGGAAGCAGAGAATCACGTGTAAAAGGAGGTTGAGGAGATGAAAGATGAGACGAAAATGAACAGAAAGGTAAGAAGAAGAAGAAGAATTACATGAAGTGTAAAGAAAGTGTTATGGATTTCTGTCTACGAGACGTATCATATGACTAGAAATAGACATCCCGACCTGGCGCACATAAGAGCCTCTAAATGGAGAAACAATGCAGCAAGCTTCCAGAGGGGGTGTGGATTGTGGATAAAAGTGTCCAACAGCGGGGGAGGGGATTGCGCCCTAAGGGAGCGAAGGTTCGTTACACTTCTTATGCTTGGAACGTACAATCTACAGTCTCGTTTCGAACTCCAGGAAGATTTACGTCTGTGAACATAGTTTTGGTCCAAATTTTCTTCATTTATTATCAGATGTCCTTTACGCTTCAGCGCAAGAGAAGAACGCCTTGTGGTTCGTCTATGCCTGTCTGTCGCGTATTTCATCACACTGTTAGAAATATGACCTTGGTCCACACCATTACAATAATTATCTCCAATCACACAATTTCAACAACGTCCCTTGATAACAATGCAGCCTTTGATAGTATACTGCAGTACGTCATCGTCCATATTTTAATGTAAGTGTACTCAAGTCTTGTTACATTTTCGATTGTTTCCAAAGAGTGCACTAGAACAGGAATGGAGGACAGCATGTCTTTCTTGTACAAGGCCCTTGTGATTTCTCGACATGGCCACATCACAGAGAGTGGGAGTATAATTTTGGGTGAAACGTTCAACAAATGTCAGTGGTCTCCAGCTACTCGCAGTGCGAGGTATGGAATGTGTGACAGGGTTATTAGAATTCCTAAGAGTAGTCTTCTATTCGAAATAAGAGGGGAAACACAGTAAGAATGAATACCGTCAGCAAGAGAAATTACTTTTCCTCCTTTCTCCCTTCCTTTCTACATTCTTTTAATTGATTTATTCCATCCTCTCATCCTTCCCCTTTATGGTGCCTTCTTCGGAGAAGATATTCAATTCAGGTGAAATTTCAGGTTCTCACAGCGGTGAGTAAAAAGTGTTGGGTAGTTTGGTAGAAATTTAGCGACGTTTCAGAGGCACTTGCTGCGTCACGACGACTCAATTTGTATACAAAACAGACTCCCCATTAAGGATTCAATTCAGAAATTAAGTGCAAATTCCGCGTTAAATAAAATATCCACTTATCTTCTTTACATCCAGGATTCTACGAAATCTTTAGCAGTTAATACAACGTATGTTAGTACCTACATATGATTAATGCTAGCCTATTAAATTCCTACAAGAACTGATTCATTATACACGTCTTAGGGAAATAATATATTTTATACCCAGCAAAGAAACCTATATTTCTGCATAACAAGATTACAGAAGGGGCATAAATCTACATGTATATCATTCTGCGCTGAATCCCGGAATTCACCTTTTTTAGTAAAGAAATCAAGAGAAATTTTCACGTAGCCTTGGACCAACACGAACGTGTAAGAACTAAGTCATGACGTCACGGGAGTCAAAGACGTAATTCCAAGAGTCGAAGAGTGTTTGGCATTCATAAGGCGTCAGAGGTGGCATTAAGATGAACTGGCGTCCATTTGGCATGCCTGTTACTTGATATTGTCAGTCAGTTTTCAATTCAAAGAGGATGGTTGCTACGCGACCAGACGCTAGAACTGAATCACGAATGAAAATTAAAGAAAGTTGTGCAACTAGGTCCGAGGCCCATGACAGCACTTGAAAGTAAGACAGAGAAGGAACGAAGGAAAGCGGAGAAAGAAAACAGAGGCAGTTGTGAGCTTTGAGGTTCTCACGGCGGTGAGGATGATGATGTTCTGGGTTGTAACACCGTGTACCAACCAGCCCTGAAGATGGCGACAACATGTTTCTCCGAAACTTTGGTTAACATCTACGATACTACACGGTGCAACAACCCAGAAGACAGAAATCTTCATGGTAAAGAACCTTCGCGTTCAATTTAAATTGGAGAAAATGTCGTCTAGATTAGCGACTATTATCTTCTGAAGAACTCTGCTCCATGGGGTTAGTTAGAATCTGGCATCACAACTATATTGTGTGGAAGGCAATGATAAAGAGAGTAAATCAGGAATTTCATGAGGAGATATTCATTCTGCTATACTTGGCAACACTGAGAGGAAGAAAATATGTTTTACTAGAGTGAGGTTCCTTGTACCAGGCTATATGAATAGCATCGCCTTTCAAGAGACAGCGCATATTTGGATCTGTGATTCTATGCCAGAAAGTAAAATGAACGATAGAATTTTTACGGAATATTTTTGGTACAGTAACAGACAAAAGCAGGAGTGAAATGGCTGTGGTAATATAGAATATGCAAGCTTAAGCAGACGTCAAAATTTGTCAACACGACTCATTCAAATTATGATGGATGGGGCAAATCTACGATGAATTGGAAACATATTTGTTCCAATATGATTATGGAGATAAATCTGCCAGTAATGCGATGTGTATGATTCCAGATTTGAAACACGAGACCATGTTGCCTGGTCATTTGGTAATTAAGAATGTGAAATAAATGGGGGAAGTGATTTGTTTCATAAATGAAAGCTTGCTTAAAAACTCATTAAACTAGTATAAAATATCACTTTACACTATGGCCGAACAACATTTAAAATTAAAGTGCAAAAAGCGATATTAAATTATAGCAGGGGTTGATACAATAACACTTCTAATTTGGAAAGTTTTGGCGACAATTTTCGTTCAGGATTCCGGATAGCCTAACTGAAATTTCAGTGTTTCTTCAGCCCCTCCTCCAAAATCGTGCCACACTCTCTTAAAAATACCAAGACAAATTCCTTTAAATTATTTCCCAATCCACTAAAAAAACACCTCACATTATTAGGACAACAAATTTCGACTAAATTCATGTGTTTGTAACAAATAAACAGGCAAGACTCCCTATTTTCCTGGTTACTACTGCAAACACAGAGAGATTCGACGTCAAACTAGAAATACCGGCAGACATGTTCGTTGTCACTTCTATACATTACTTGCTAGTTTTGTTGCATTGTTGTATGTTCCTGGCTGTACTCTTGGGTTGCCTTTTCTGATAGCTCGAGCTTGCGATACCACATATCGTCGTCTGGTACTCAAATGGATATTTAAAACGGCACTACATCCTTTCGCCCACGCTGAGGCTTACTACGTCACACAGGAGTGGCCAATGATAATTATACCCCGGCATTACTGTAAATAGCTGCGTGTGTCTGTGTTTTTCGTAAGGCATTTCATATCAAGTAACTTGTAACCTACACTGATAATCCATCAGAACACAAAAATTCATCACATGACATTAAGGACGTCTGTTTACTTTATGCACAGGAAACCTATAAAACGTGTTAGACTCAATTACTTGATGGAGTGGTTCAATATTTTTGGAGTAGGTTACAGCATTTATATCCTTTCTTGATCGTGACAGAAGGGAAGATGTATTGCACCTTCTGTAGTGAACGTGACTTTTATGTAGATTAAATACCTGTAAATACATTTATGTGGGCGGTATAGTCATCTGTTCAAAATAAAGGCCAACTGAGCAAGCGAAAATGAACACAGATGGACGAACACACGAACATAGGAATCCATAAGTCGACCTTCTCACTATTAGGAATCTATTTGCCAGCAAAAAAGTAGCTTATGAGCACTAAACTACGTGCTACATACAAGCAAAAAGATGGTTCATGTAACCTGTTCACAACATACAGCCATGTTTATCATAGAATATGTATGGCTACAGCAATGATAAAACACCAGTTTCAAAACATTACTACGCCCTTGTAAACTAGCAATTGAAAAAAGTGACCAACATCAAGCGTGTTCGATTATCGTGAAAATGACAAGGGCCTACAGCACAATGCACTGTAGGAATCAATTAATATCTGTAGGAATATAATACGGATTAGAGCCGAAATAAAAAAACAATAAACTGGGAGGTAAAGAAGATTACAAAAATTATTATATTTCAAAGAGTTTCAAATAATTTCAAACCTCTGAAGTGGATGTTTCTTTATAACAGATGCTCAAAGGTTGTTCCTCCATTCTCCACACATACACGAGCACGACGTACACAAGACTGACGGTTTCGTTCGTACACACCAGAGTTTCCTCGACTCATCCGGCATGCTTTCTGCACACGTTCCCATAGGTCGTCATCATTGTTTATGTGTGTTGCATAAACTACGGACTTCAAGTGATCCCACAGATGAAAGTCCAATGGAGTCAGGTCCGGTGACCTTGGTGGCCATGCTACTGGGCCACCACGCCCAATCCATTGTTGAGGGTACTGTTCATTGGGATGATCTCTGACGCGATGGGAGTAGTGTGCTGGGGCTCTGTCATGCATAAACCACATTTGTCTTCTTGTATTCAGTGGTGCATCTTCAATGAGACGTGGCAAGTGTCTTCTTAGGAATCACTGATATGAAGGTCCTCTTAGACGCGATGGAAGCATGTGTGGACCAATAAGCATGTCGCCAACAATTCCTGCCCAAACGTTAATTGAAAATCTTTGCTGGAATTTGGATTCATTATGATATAAAGTCAATTCATTGCAACTTATTTTTGGTTATTATTTCTAAAATGAAACATTTGCGACCACATGTTTATAGGAACATTTTTCCTTATTTTTGATCCTGGAACACGCATACGAAGTTTGTAAATATACTTCTGGCTCATCCCAAATACTGTTTTCTGTATAAATGTACATACGGACTAAAGCTACAGTTTTTCCCACCAAGCTTGTACAGTGATAATAAATAAGATCCTCATTAACGAAGTGTCCTGTTCGATTCCTTGCTATGCATCGGTTATCCTGGTTATGTTTACAACAGTCTCCCTACTATTTCTCGCACTTTAAATTGGTATGGCCCCAATAAGCAACTAAACTGTACAAGCAGTTAAAGCCATGACAGCAATCGGACATCTCGTAGCCGTCAAAGCATGCTAACGCGTTAATAGAATAAACTAAACTGCCCTTATTCTGAGGCAAGCCAAATGCAGAGTCAGATACGAAGCCCAAAATTTAAGGCCGAGGGTAGGAAAATGTGCTGCTTGGTCAGGGCTATAGCGCTTTTTATGGGGCGGTAATAGATGAGTGTGGAGCAATGGTGGAATTATGAACAGGAGGGGACAGCCAAAGAATTCGCAGAATAATCTGTTCCACTGCCCTTTCGTCGTTCATAAAACGCACTTGAAGTCACCCAGGATTGAATCTGGATCTAAAAAGTTCCTTCTTCATAATATTCCAGTCATTTATTGAACTTTCGATTAGCACTGATGACTGAGTTTTCAATTCAATTTCACTTGTTATTTAGCATATAAAGTAACAGCTGAGCGGCCATCGACGCCACACAAATAATTTCACAAAATAAAACCCGTTTAACAAAACTAAAAATTTAAGAATCAGCCATATAACGCATGCAGTTGGTGCTATTGAATGAACTATGAGTAACACTTATGTACAAAAGTGATGTGATCTGACTGTAACTCAACTTTCAGCTCGTCGCTGTGGAAATGAATCGATAATCTACCACTCATGAAACTTCTCTCTGTACCATGAACCAGGAGTAATCAACCAGCCACAGTGTCCCACTCCCATTGCCTCGTTTAAGGGAGATGGATTTGCATAAAATCAAATGGAGTGAAATCAACTTTCAGCACCTAACATCACAGCACAGCTCTTCGTAAAGACTTTCTTTGAGGGCAAGAGGTTAGAACCGCGAGCGTAGATCGACTACAATAACAGGTTAACTGCAGATCTCATCACTGCCTCCAAGAAATCGATAGAATAATGCCAGATGCTACCCCATCTTTTAATCATTCGGTCATTCATAAACACTTTAAAATTCAGTGGTAATTATATATACCGCCTGTTTTAACAATCAATATTCAGCCCGAAAATCTGAGAGAGTATGTTTCTCCGAAACGGTCGCATCCACCTGAAAGTCCACACGAAATTGGAACCCACAAAGCCAACAAAAATATCTTCGCCATCGTGAGAACCTCAAATCTCAATAATTCTATATTGTACCCACACAGAATATATGGGTTTCTTATTAATCCAAGCATACAGTTATTTTTTCCATAAACAGCATTAATCACTTGTCTCTATAGTGGAAAAGTGTGTTTTCTTGACTGAACAAGACTGGAGTTTTAATAATTATTTAGATAAGCTTCAGCTTCATGGAATTCCGTGGAACAATTACTTTTTGAGTAGTCAACAGTCACTCAGCTGACAAATAAATGTGCCATCTTTTATGGAAACTAAAGCTACTTATAGTTCCTATCCCAAATCAGTCCACATCTTCACACCTTATTTCCCTAATGTCCACTTCAATATTATCCTCAAATTTACAACTAAGTCCTACAAGTAATCTATCCACTTCAGGTTTTTTGATCAACATTTAATATGCATTTATCATCCTTCGCATACGTGGAAGCTGTAAGCTGTTCCCAGCAGTTAGATCAAGGTCAGTGCAGAAAAGGTTAAAGCCACAAGTAGCTTCTTGTGCCTGTTCCCATCGTCACTGGCAACAGGTTGTGCTACAGCGAATAGCTAGAAACTTTGTGTGGATCGTACAGGAAGTACGAAGCTGTTCTGCAACATCGATCAGAACAGTCACGGCCCACATGAAAACCAGATGTGATGGATCAGTTTTCATATTAAAGAGGACGACTTCGAACCTCTCAGTTTCAACACAAGCTGCGATATCGTTTCAGAATGTTTATAGCTGATAAGCTGGTCAAGATCACCTCTCACGGAACCTTAAAGTTTCTTACCGTCGTAACAAAATTTCATAACTGAACTTACTCTGAATCCTATCCACTCCCTCACACACGTTTTTTATCACTCAAAATAAACTGGATCACGACATAAATATATATCTAAAGTCGGTAACGTGCATTCAAAACCTTGTTTCCGAACTGCTGGATATTAAATATATATCAATAAAAATACATTTTAATATGAGTTGGGCGTATGAATTCTGCAGTGTGATTATCTTTGCAGCAATAAATATATATCTGTAATGCATGAACTTCAGTTCTAGTGACATTCAAAGTGACGAAGGGTCCATTTTGTTAATATGGAGTTTGGAAAACGCCTTACCACGGTTGCTATGGAAGCAACCATAAAAACAACGCGGCAGCTAGATGTCAAAATCGAGCGGAGTTATGTCACATGCACTGCGATGTACTGCATAACCTCTCAGGTGAACCCTGGCTCCTATTCAGTGAACTACGAGATGTATTTGTCTGATTTAATTTCCTCCACAAAACCGAATAATTTACCAGTATCTAAGAATTTGCAGGCAAGCATACGCCCTGTCGTGGCTAAGAATACGCGAGGATACACCTTCACTCCCCTGCGTTCAAAGCAAGGGGCTCAATTAAGCACTGAGACAACGCCTTGTGTATTTTTCTCCTTATCTGTTTATATAGTTACTTGCGAGTCACTTACTTCTTTTACATTCGAGAATTTTCATAATTTCCACTCTTCTCCCACTGTTTTAATGTGGTGAAATGTAGAATATTCGGAAAAGCTATTAGAATTCTGATGCACTGTCTTAAAATAGGATCGACCGCTTATTTCTACATCTTTCCAATATATCGTTCACAAGAATCCTCTTATTCGGTTATATTTAGCCTATGTAATTGGAAAACGCCATTAAATAACGGATGAATCATTCAATTAATGATATGAAATGTAGCATATAGAATTTAAAAGTGATAATACTTAAAATCAGTACATTTTCCACTAATGCGCAAAAGCAAAGAACATAAACAGATGAGATTTTAAGCTTCATCAATCAGTATGCTCATACAGAGAGCACTTCAGTATATTACTAAAACATGAATCATAATTTCATGGCTTCAAGACTGAGATAATGATGATTGCTTATCCGTTATAATGTAAATGGTCTCCTGTGAGGTATAACACGCTTCAAAACGAGGCAGTTTTTCGTCAAGGCACCTCGTGATTATGAAGGAAGGCCATTTTAAATTCTTGTTTCTTTCGATACCTCGAGACTTCTCGTGAGAGAAACTTCAACCGTCCAGTAACGAGAATTTGGTAAAATGCAGATGACAAGAACCAGATTTTGGCCGTAAAACATTAAGGAAAGAAAACACTTGGAAGACAGTAGTAGATAGAAGAATAGTAGTGAAATTCATCTCAGAAAAACACGATGCAAAGGTGTGTACTGGCTCAGAGCATAAGCCATTGCGGGTTCTTGTAAACACGGTAATAAACGAAGATTTCTGTCTTCAAACTCACCGCTGTGAAAACCTCAAATCAGACAAGGTAATAAACGTTTGGGTTCTAGACAATTCGAAGACTTTTTCGCTGCATGAAGGTGTCCGCTTCATATGCGTGGTTAGGTATACTATGGTATACGCACATAGTACGTGGACCCTACTAATTACAATCAGACATTCTACGTTTCCAGTTTTCGTTGATATCCCTACTGATTTTCCCCTTGCACGACAATACATTCTACAGCTGGACTCATCAGTCAAACCACTGGGGCATAAATCATTACTGGCGCAGTATTGGGCTCATTAACATTCTCCCCCACAAGCATCCAAGTAATTCGATGCACCAGGAATTTCTCTAGGTCACTTGAATTCTCCATCTCCCTCTCTGAAATTCCATCCTATCCAATTCTGTTAAACACAATGGGAGAGGGGGGTTCTCCTGCAGCAATTTGGTATCATAAACTACACGGGAAGCCAACAGCATATAAAATATTCCTGGGTACAGCGCATAGAGAAACATCTCATAAAACCACCGTCAATTTTTCGAAAAAGACGTCAAAAAACAAAGTGGGTGATTTTTACCATAATTCCCTCGACTTCTAATGGAAGACATCAATACCATCACTAAATTACATATATATGAGCAAGACCACTGTGATCGGCTTCACATGCATGTAAGTTCATTCTAGCATTAATAATTGGTTTCTCTTTCCTGATCTGTTCAGGCAAATGTAATGTAATATAACTGTGTGTGCTAGCAGGTATAATGAAGTAGACATACTGGTATTATATTAACAACAAGAATTATGTGTGTATAATTCAGGTGTAAAATGCAAGTCCGTGAAAGTACACCAATACGAATTATGAATAAAATTACTCCCAATAGTAACAAGTGTTCTGTGGTGTAAACAAAACAGATAACTTAATAACATCTGCTCTTCGCCAGGAAATCAAATAAAGAATAATCTGCAATAAGTGTTTGAATATTTAAGCGTGCGCTGTTTAATTTATGTAATGCATAAAGTTTGTTAAATAACTTAAAAATTGATCCAGCATCTCTTATATCAGGACATTCTGCATGCCCAGTCCCCTGTGCAACCGCCATGAACACTTATTTTCGTTTTAAATTCTCTGTACACTAAGACGACTTATCCCGACTGAGGTGGTTCGTGATTTTACCCAGCAGCTGTAGGATATGGGCCAGTGTTTTAAAATAGGCTACGATAGCACCGTTCCACATTCTTTCCGATTTGTCATTCCCAGTTACAATATTCGACATTTCGTGGTCGACCGACTGAGTAAATCACTTATTCTCTTGCAACAAGTTTATTTCATGCATTTCCGGTTCATTTTTGAACATTAGACTGTCACCTCGAATAATCTGACCGTTTAGTTAACATATATCGTTTCCTGTTCCAGGTTTCATCGTTGTAGCAGCGTGTGTAATGACGTTCGAAGCTCGTGACAGCGCAGCGAAAGTAGTTCCTGCAAGACTCAAACTCAACAACACGATCAAATCGAGTCCTCTTTCAAAGAAACAGCTGTCGGAGAGATCAGACAGCCGCCGAAGTACCAGCTGTCAAACCAAGTGGGACAATCAAATGGGCCTGTTTCAGGCATCAAGCAATAAAACCGGAAGTGTGCGTGGTACCTCGCCATGTGGAAGCGAAGTCTTGAACCGGCGCGCCCTCACCGCTGCTTTCGTTCAATTCTCCAGAACGCTACAAAACCGGCAGCCGTCAACAGATTCAGGGTCTTCGCGACTCTACGAACAACCTCTGACAAACGCAATCACTAAAAGTCCTTCGGCGCCAAATCTCTCCGCTGATAACATTTCGCATCCTCGTAACCAGAACCTAACACCAATAAAACCACAAACGGTAAACTCATCACCAAGATCAAAGCTGAAAATCAGTGGGAATTCTCTTCACCCTACCGGTGGTGGATGTGCACTGCTCAGCCCTTACCTCCTTCAGAGACAGGCTCTGTCGATGGACAACCCGGCTTATGGGCAATGCGGGTGTTACTCGCCTCCGCCTTTACTGCGTCGGCAACCCAGTGGCCGGAGTACAAGAAGTGGAGGGAATATGAGTACCGGAAGTCGCGAATCGCTTGAAATCGGCGGAAGAGCAGAAGCAAGTTGCTCTCATCATGGCTCTCAAGCTTCGATGGCGATGGATTTACATCTTCCAAATGACTGTCCTGTAACACTGAAAGTTAGGGACCAGTCACGAAAATCGGAAACTGCTAAAAGACATTTGTTTGTGAGACAAAAACCGGTCGAGGAAGACTTTAATGAGTCTTTACCGTGTAGTAATTTAGATTTTCGACGTGAATCACATTCCTGTAGTCCCAGGTTAGGTGGAATTTATGCGAGGACAAACACGGAAGATACTACAATCCAACATCCTAGATCAAGAGCGAATACTGCGGAGTCGAGACACCACCGGCAGTCACACAGCAGGCGAGGGTCGACTTCGTACTCCAGATCAAGCACAGATGAAGCCAAGCTGCGTCCTAGATCGAGGTCAAACACGGGTGAATCCGTGAGAAGCTATCAGCGCAGACAG
This sequence comes from Zootermopsis nevadensis, assembly GCF_000696155.1. The sequence continues at coordinate 46,819 of NW_019060234.1, forward strand.
TCCAGCTCTGTGCAAACCAAACATTACTACTCAAAATCCAACAATGAAGATCCCAGGTCAGACATATTCTAAGCACATATATTTTACATTCTGCATTAAAATTTGTGTGTTACTCATCGCAAACATAGTATTCGTGCCAAACTTCGGAATTATATCTGGCAAATTTAAAGTCGTCTACTCGTGTAAATTATGTGCACATAATAGAACACTAAATTTTACAACTCTTAATTGTCTCTAATTACTGCTATTATTACTACCGCAGACGTCAAAAGTTCTTCTGAAACTCCTTAATAGCTTTCATAAACATCCTTTAAATGTACACGATGTACGAGTTTCGATATTTTTTCATATTATGTGGCGACTTTGTTTCAACTGCAAAGGTAAAAGAAATCGAATTACATCACTATATAGAAATTACGTACGAATATGAAATAAGGTGGCATTTGCCATCATGGAAAACATGTTGCAATAACTGAAAACTCACTCAAGATTCGAACCGGGTACCTCCCGTTTAAAAACTTTAATAAACACACACATATACATATTCTATGCAATTTTAGTTTGTGATGCCTACATGGAACTCGTAAAATAATTGTTATTTCAGATCAAGAAGAAGTTCGACGTCAGACTTTCCCAGCGGACGACATCGGGAGTCAAATCCAGCTCTGTTTTTCACTAGATCAAATACTTCAACAACAGATGAATATAAAAGGCTTCACTACCGAAGACACTCGCCCAGTGCGTCGCCATATTCAATATCAAGATCCAATACAGACGAATCATCAACAGTGCACCAGCGAGAAGACATTTTTCAAGACATAGAAATGACAATAATTAGGACAAAACCTGATAAAGAAGACAGCAGTTTGCATGACCTTTTACGAATTAGCGAATTGGAACGACAAAATTAGCAGAAACGTTGTAAAAATATTTAAAAGGGATCGGGAAACGATAAACAAAATTGCATCAATCAAGCAGCTACTTTATCAGACACCAGTAAACGTGCCTCTGACCTGGATTTAGTAATTGAAACTGATAGCGTTAAATCAACACATACTTAGAATTATGTAAACAAAATATAAGTAAAACAGAGCAGTTTACTTCAAATGCTATGGCCTCATCAATGTTGCGATTTGGAAAATACTGATTAACATTGCGAGTTGTCACAAGGGGGGGGGGGG
>NW_019060234.1:48108-63857 GCF_000696155.1 Zootermopsis nevadensis
CAGTCCAATGCAGGCACGAAGGTGGCATCAAACACTTATCAATAAACATTGGTACCGTCCAAAGTTGATCTGTGTGCCAACAACACAAAGTCTTGAAACGCTGTCAACAGCACTGAATACGAAAGGAATTTTGCGTATATCCAGCACAAAATTCAACGAAAGCCCTCGGCCTGAGTTGAATGGAAATGGTGTACATCAACGTGTTATTTCCGCCTCAAGGGAAACTTCAGGAAACAATCTACAGAAATAAAGTTACTTGCAGGAAATTTAAATTGAAGATCTTTTATGGCAATAACAGAAAGAAAGTTAGCTACTGCCACAGAAAAAATCTCTCGCCACTGGGAAATGCTTTTGAAAACCGTAAGACACCTCTTTCAATAGCTATAGCAGATCATAATTACTAAATTAGGGAGAACACTGTCGATTGTCTAAACTATATTTGATATGCAGCTTTCGGAAATTGTCTCAACTCTTATTTTTTCGGTAATTTCTATTGGTTGCCAGTGTACGGGCAGGAAAGGGACGATGTCCAATAGGCCTATATAGGACAACGAAGCAAGCAATGTTACAGACTTTCAACTGATATAAAATTACTGTATATCATAATTAAATGTTTTTACAGGAAACATTTTAAAATTCGAGAGCATTCTCATTGAGTATCTACACTACAATGCATGTCTGCCTACACACACACTGGTATTTCCCAAACCGCAACGCCGATAAGAAGTCGGTATCCCCTGCAATAAACAGTCGCATTTGCGCACTTGCATATAAACAATTTAAAATGTTCAGAATGTTTCAGGTAGATGGCCTAATGCCATGTTTTGATGATTGTTCGTGGCATATTTTATACCAGATAGCATTATTTTTAAATTCTTGGGTAAAATAATAAAATATGAATCATACGACATAAAAGATAGTGATCTAAATTCGTTTCGAGTTCTTAAACTCAAATCACTAATTGACTGATTGATGTTTTCTCCATTGCACTGCACTGGTTACCCATTACTGTTAACACGTCAAAAGAATTACATTAAAGCTGTCGTAACCTACTGCGTCATACTACATAACGTAATTCATAACAGTTTCGTCTGCAATTAGGTGGCAGCACTTCTTCCACTACAGATGCAACGTTACCTTTCACCTTACGACACAAAGAACCAGTCCAAACCTGGAGATCTATTTAACAAATCCGACAGTAGGTACTTCTTTTACTTGAAGACAGACACAGAAATGCTGTAGATCTAGTTATGTATCTTCTTCTGAGTCTTCTATGGCTCTCTGGTCCGTATTCGGTCCATGGCCTCCTCAATTCTCCTCTTCCATTCGGTCCTCTGCTAGGCCCGTCTGTCCGAGGCTTCGATCGAGGTTTCGAAACATCTTCCTTTTTACGGTGCAAGGTTGTTAGCCTTGCGACCAACCCCCAACCTGGAGGACCAGGGTATCTGTCTTAGTCTGACCCCTCCCCCTCGACCAATCTGGCTAGTTATGTATCAGGTACCTTTCCTTTTACTCGAACACAAAGCGCGCTTTCAAAATATTATACATCTTCTTTGATTCGGACAATGTGCAAAACGTCGCAAGAATACCAGACCTTCAGAAGCACCAAACTTCCATTAAAATGCCATTACAACATGTAATTGTTAGAACTTCTTGAAGCTAAAAGAAAATAATTTACAGAATTCACAGCAGAGGCGAGAAGAGACTTCATAATTAATGTTACCATTATACGGAACAGCACAAAGTTAACGATCCATCAGCGTCAATATTCTAAAGTTACGCTCTGTAAGTAGTAGTACACTGTTAAACATACAAACACGGTAATTTATAAATGTCTATGGTGTCATCGCACACACTACAATAAAAAAAGAACTAGTAGTAGTAAATCTAGTTTCTAATTTAAGTGGGTCTATTGAAAACTAAAACATTTTCCAGATTTGTATATAAACTATTCTGCCATTAATGTTGTTTCCCCCATCAATAAATCTTATTTTGTAACAAACGTTCTAAAAAAAACTTTATCATCCTAGATATTCTATGGTAAGAGGGGAGGGTAAGCAGAAAATTATTATGGCCTATTATATGTTGCATAAAATAATTATATTTTCAAGAGAAGCAATGAGACACCTGAAAATCTTTTCTTGCTCGATATGTTTAGTGACTACTAAAATCAAAATTTTTTTAAAAAAAAAATCAATGTTACCTATTTTCCAAACTGGCATTACATCACGCCAAACACAATGATACCTACGCGTAACAGCAGATACGCAACTATCAACTTCCGTAGAAGGGCCCTGCATCATGGAGATAATATGTGCTGGCTCGTGTCAACAACGAGATTCTGAAGTATATAAAACAAACATCTGCAGACTTTTGTCACAGAAATATATATTTTATTTTTTATCACAATTACAAACCTTAATTAACAGTTTAACTTAATTTCAGTAATAAACTCTGTGACTTTGCAAACATCATTCAAATTTTAAACCATACTCCATGCTTTTTTATTTATTTTCCCCGCCAAACCAGATCATGTACTGTCATGTCACGACGTATCCCACGTCAGTTACATCTAATCCGACTGTGCTTCCATATACCACTGGGAGTGCAAAAATTTTTGATGGGGGTTTGTCAAGAAAAGACACGCAAAGATAGATTTTTGTACCTGGATATATGATTTTAAGATTATTTGCACAGAATTGTATTTGTTAGAAAATAACCTGTACCTAGTTTGTTTAAAGTGTGTAACTAAGATTAGAGTATGCAAACAAACAAACAAACAAACATATACACATTCCATGGATTTAAAAGTTAGACTGACTACAGGATGTGGAACAAGACATATAAATGAGTGCAATATGAAATATTAATTAGGTTTCATAAATGACAAAGATTAACACAAAAATATTAAAATTTTACACTAAATCCACTGTTGGTCCGCAGTGGCCGCGAGGTCTGAGGCGTGGGCCTTGTGCCGCTTGGTCGCTGAGACCGTGGGTTCGAATGCCACTCAAGCCATGGATGTCTGTTTGCTTTTTTCTGTGTTGTGCTGTCTTGTGTACAGGTAGAGGCCTTGTGATGGGCCGATCCCTCGTCCAAGGAGTACTACCAAATGACTATAGATCAAGCCAACGAAAAGTTGGGACCCGCAGTGCTCAGGCACTTGAAGAACGGGTCGTTCCCAGTTTCCCAGTATATAAAAACAAAATATCATTAGGACTGTGAGTAATTTTTAAACATTCTTCAACTGTATAAAAAGAGTGTGTGTTAAACAAATGTTTAATGCCACTTTAAATTATGCCTTTTTAGACTAGATGATAGGTTCTCTTTGCTGTTTATGAATATTATTCTTTACTGTATGGGATCTGGTGCAAACAGTGTCCGATAGGATGCGCATGACAATCCCACAATGGGCACTAATAACAGACCTAACTAACTCCATGGGGCAGAGTCTTTCTTGAGAAGCTAACAGTCACTCAGTCAATCAATAAATCCGCCATCTTTTGTAAAAAAAATACATTTCATTACCATGTTCACATTAACTGACCAACAGATCCTGTCCCAAACTCTGTCTCTTGATTTAAATTAATGTTTTCCAACAGAAATATACTAATAGTATATATTTCTCACTGCTATAATGTATTCTACACTCCTTGCCCATCTAGTCCTTCTTGATTTGAACACTCTGGTGGAGAGTACAAGTTGTGAAGCTCCTCATTATACAATTATCTCCCCCCCCCCTCCCCACTTCAACTCTGTCACACCCAAATATTTCCCTCAGCATCCTGTTCTCAAACATCTCCATTACTCATTTCCAATGTTGGTTCTATACGTTTATCCTCAGAGTTCACCGTGGGGGAAGCACTGGTTGGTTTCGAAGAACGCAATCTGCCGCTACGTGCATATGGACTGAGCAATAGATACTGTGATGTGCACTCAATCCAAGAAACATGCGCACAAAAATAGCTCAGTAAATTCCAGGCATTACCAAAATAAGTTGCAAGTCTCAGCCTTTTAATTCATTATTTATACTTATTTACAAATTACGTACTCTTAAAAGATACAATCTGGTTCTGATATGTATCAAATTCCCCCAATTATTATGGAAAATGCTTGGTTACCAGCATCGCAATACTGGACAAATATGCATTGTGTCTGCAGATTTTAAAGGCTTCAATACCAAGAAAAATGTTAATTTAGAAATAATAACTAAAATACCTTGTATATGTAAACTTTGAAGTGGAGCCAATACCCTACTTCTTGAGGACCACTGATAAAGATTGCTTGATATCACTTCGCTCGGCTCTGAGTAGTCAATAATACAGCTGAAGTCAGACTGCACAATGGGTACCTGCTGACAAGTAAAAGACGAGGCTTAGAGGAAGTGAGCAAAATTAAATTCAACTAACATGTTCACTGCACTGCCATTACATTTTATCATTAAAAAATATATACTATCAATACGTAGCAGGTTCCCCTGAAATGCTGTCAAAGTTTTTATCCTCGACTTTGATAACGAAGTACAGAGTGATAGTTTTGAAAACCTCAAATTTCATTCAGACCAACCAAACCAAGTCACAAAAGACCATTTGAAAGCAACCTTTGTAATTTGTGCACAGAGTCAGTATTCAGAACCATGCAGGGAACTTCTAAAACTAGTTAAGTAGCATAATTTGAATTTTGAAAGATTCAACACAAACTTAAGCGTGCTAATATGAATTTATTACAGAATAAGATGTTATAATTCAGAATGATCATAACAAGGATTATTTATATTATATTTATATTTATGTTGTAAGGAAATATTATGCATATTTTTTAATTATGCCTGCATAATCAGGTTTAAGTTGTTGGACTGTTATAAAAAAATGTGCTCAAAATACATTAGCTACATGTTTCTTGTTAAACATATATATATTTAAATGTACTTGTTGTATATCAGAATGTTAACTGTAAACTTACACACAAATATAATCATTTGTACAGTCTGTCAACAATGCTAAGAGAATTTTGTAAAATGTCCCATGATAATAAATGTTTATTAACCAGATTAGTGACTGTCACTTCTTACACCATGATGTACTTCTGTATAATACAGGTCGCGCGAGAGAAGTGCTGGCATTTGCGCAAAGGACTGATTTTGATCGTATGAGATGGACCCATCCAAAGCATGCACTACAGGGGTGTCAGCTTCAGTTGGCTTGTAGCTCTACCTGTGTTTAGATCAGTGTGTCACTGTGAGGCTGTGATCCCCACTACTACTGAACTCCCCTCTCTCAGCTTACACATTGCACATTTAGGTGCCATAAATACTCGTGCGACCTATACAAAATACTCTGGCTGAGAATATGGGTGTATTACTTTAGCTATGGACTTGTATTCATGAAGTATAAATTTTAATCAGAGTAAGGACATCAATTATCCTGAGATTTTTCAAAGCCTTCCTCAGTCTCCGTAGCTAAATGCTGGGTCTACGACTATCTCGTTCCAAATCTGTACCTATTCATCATGTTCCCACATTTGATACTTACAACCTCTACAATTGGAATAGTATAATTAAATAAAACAAGAAACAGTACAATATATTTTGGGGTTGGTTGGTTACTTGGTTTATTTGATTATTTTTGTGCAGTGTACTTAATAGCACTGTGTCAAATGCAAAATCATTTAGCATCAAATGAGATTACAGAATGCTAATGCGACAATAAGAAAGTAGGCTTAAAACAATTTTCATGACCTTGAAGGCACTGATGTATCCTGCATCAAATCAGAGGACAGTAGATTTAGCTAAGTTTACTGAAAAGTTAAAAATGTATGCAAAGCATAACAATTCTGGCATAGTGTTGCCTTTAGATTTTCAATTCATGAATGCCAAATTTCAATGCTCTCTTTTAAGTAGCATAAAACTGGGAAGGCAGAGAAGCAAGAACTACCAATATAAAACATTATTAAAATTAGTCTAACAGTTGTCAAGTCATGAAATGATATCATAAAATAGCTTTCAATTATCTCAAAACTGTAAGGTTTACAGAAAAGTTCACTGGGCATAATATGTGTGTATAATTTTTACTCATAAATTTTGTTCTAAACATTTTTTGTTACAAACAGTACTTGAATACTCAAGATCCATGCAGAACTCATGTAGGTCCTCATGCATGTAAAGTAAAATATTGTTGTCCACCTGTAACCAAAATTGTAACATGCTGACAAATTTCAATAAAACTCCCCAGTATCAAATATATTTAAAATTCTTCAGACATAAGTAAAGTACAAAGTCTTAATCATGCCCTGTTCTCACATTATATTTATTTTTGATCAGTTTTAATATTATCCTTATACCTATGCCAACATTTCCCAAGTGAACACTTCACGTTACGTCCATCATATGTGCTACACACACAACACACCGTTTCCTCTTTTATTTGATCCTAATATTTAAAGTTTCTCCTTATGTAACTTTTACTAGTCCCTTGTTATTTCCTTCAGATAAGTGTTGTTAATAAAGAATTTAAATGAACGGTGGTATAAATGAAACTTATATTACGAAGGATTTTATGTTCTAAAAGTAATACGAAGATGGCAGTTTTCTGAGTTCCAGCGCCGTGAAGTCTGGAAGAAGTCATCGCCCTCATAATGGTGGCAGCAAGGACCTCTGAAACATCCGCAAACTTCTATCAGACTACACGGTACTACAATCCAGAAAATAGCCATCTTCGAATCTCGTATTCCTTCTGCAGATAAAGAATGAATAGCACAATAGTGAATCAACATGCACGTGTGCAAAAATCTCCGTGACAAACGTAATCTCCCTTACCTACATTACATGAAGCAGATGCATATCAAATTTATTAATAAAACACACAATTTCATAATTTACAATTTTCAATTTGTATTTAAAAGACCAAAAGAAGAACACTACAAGCCTCGGATACAATTTTAAGTGGTGAAGCACACAACCGAAGGAAAAACTGCGGAACAATTTCATACTCGAATAATTACGTATTCGATTGCAGGTCAATTGTGCTATGGTATGAATCATTCAACGGTCACCACGATAGAAAACTTACCTCACTACTATCTCTATGCAGTCAGTGTCCGAAACACACAGTTACATTGTCAAAGAAAACCATGGCAAGATGTCAAGCACAGAAAATATTTTATAGTTTTAATACTGCAAAGAAGGGGCAGTAGTTGCACATATGTAATTAACCATACCCACATTATTACTAATAACCTCCTTTCTCATCTGTTGCTCTAGGTAATTCAAAACAATGTATCCAATGTACTGATCGTATTTTTATAAACACAAACTGAAAGGGATATTTCACTGAAATGATATTTGGAGGTCACTTCACCCATTTTGAATATGTTGCCCTAGTGCTGAGAAGTAGTAAACACAAAAAAATCAGTTCTTAAACACTGAAGTAAAAGGCATTTGAAGTAATTTTATTAAAACATTTTAAAAGTGCACTACAATTTGGAATATCTTTTGGCATAGTGACAATACACTATGTATAACTCAAAAATTAAATTATTGATGAAGCTAGTCAAAGTTAAAAATATTAAACTGCACACAATTAATGACTGAGAAAAGTTTCAAAACAAAGTTGTAGACACTAAAAAATATTTTTGTTACATACATCTAGTGCCGAGGTCAAGGAAGAGAGGAGCTATACCTCCACTCGCCCCAAACGCCTACATGGCGTATAGTAGGACAAACTTTACTTACACATTTTTTTATTGTGGATTGATATAGACCAAAATTAAGTCTGCCTAAAAACTTTACTGTAGACCCCCCCCAACAACAAACTTCATCCAAAACTATTGAACACTTTCAAAAATGGAACATCTGACAAACATTTAAGACCTTCATTTTTGCACTTTAAACAAAGAATGCATCATGAAAGTTATGAAATGTATGCTGAACACACAGAACAAAGAACATTCGCTCTGATAGTTCAGTTTTATTAGTAATTTTTTAAACAGTTTGTCATATAAAATAATAGGACATAAAATATTTATCTAATTATTTTGTTTGGAGAATCACTTGGTCTTGTTGCAAATTTAACATACATGTTTAGAAGCGTACATGCATCCCCAAATATAAGGCAATCAGTAGTCTTACCTGTACAGAACAGAATCCAGTTGATCACATTATTACCACAATTTTCTTCTGTAAAGTTCAGTGAATGAAAACTGGTGACACCAATTGCATAAAATTGTAGCCTTTTTTTAATATCCCCTTATGTACAGGTCAGCATATCAGTGTCGGTACAATGGGCGATTTCAATTAATTTTTGCAACAAAATGTGTTACTAATACACTCAGAATGAACAGACAAAGCAGTTTATATTTGTTTCCTGAACTACATTATTCCCTGTTTTTCATTAACACATTTATATTTAACTTGTGCTGAGTGTGCTGCCATAAGAAAAGAAGCCATCTGAAAATATTTAAAAATAAAACTCTAAAAGGTATTTTTCTTGTAGCATGTAATGGCATGTTGCATGAACACCATTTCTGTTAAAATACAAGAAATAAACATGTTATGAATCTTGTAAAAAGGTAAATTAATCATAATATACTGATTACTGTTGTTCACACCATGAAAAAGAATGTTATGTTTTGAATATTTGTTATTGCCCAAAACTTAAAACATGTTATCTGCTTCCCACTTCCCTTTCAAAGCTTTTTCTATTAGGAATAAAAAAATAAAAAGTAGCGATAAGTATCAACGAATTTAAGTGAATAAATATACGAGGGGCATGAAACACAGATCTGACTTGAACCAAAAAATTTTGCTACTGTCCAGGTATTTTTAAATACTTCTTCATAATGAAGCCTGCTGACATGGACACAACCAGGTATTAGTAAGCATGATCTCTTGTCATAAATTTAAAAACCGAAAAACAAAGTAAGTTTTCTGAATGCTATTTCTGGTATTGTTGTATCTTATGCCTGAACTCACAGAATCCCACAAAACATTAAATTAAAAAATAAATGAACGATTGAAACTGCAAATAAGATAAATTTAATGAAGACTCCTAATGCAGGCAGTAGACGATTAATTCTTGGGTTATTCAATGACACTTTCTCATATGTATAGGTTATGTAGTGTCAAATGGCATGATGTTCATCAATCATGAATTGGAAAGGATGTGGAAGGAAGCCATCATGGTATATCTGAAGGTACTATCCCACATTTTCTCAGGGACTAAGCAGAACCACAACCACATAAATAAGAATGGCCAGTCTTTTGGTTGAGATTTGAACTTAATACTTCCAGAATATGGAGGAATATTAACCACTAAAGTTTGGTGAGGTCAGGTGGTTGAATATAGCTGATGGTGCTATTTAGAAACCAAATTAATTCTACAATGGATATATCAAGTCACATGTAAGAAATATAAACTTCCCCTAGTGTCGGGAGGTCATCAGAGAGACAAGACTCCGTCATAATGAAGACAGCATCCTTTAAGCCCATCCCTGATTGTCCAGATTGTAGGTTCATCTCGATATACGACTATGTCAAAAATGATTGAAGTTACAAACATTTCATGAGACCTCCTTCAAGACTGATCCCAAAGAATGCAGTAAGTTTTAACAAAACATAAATAATTTTTATCATTTTGACAAGGTAACAAGAAAACTAGAAGTCTGTACAGTAAATGCAGACATTGTGAAAACCTCCCTAGAACTTATACTAAGAAGATCATAATAATGATGTAAAATAATTGGGGGAAGAACAGTCAACAAAAATAAGTTTCTGAAGACAGACGTCAGTAACAATCTGAACATGTTCTGAATTTTAAAACAGCTAGATGAAAAACACAACCCACTGGGTTACCTTTACTATAAAATTGTTTTTTTAATACAAGTAGATTATAATCTGTACAAGAATTTAGTGTGGTCTTATCCACAGGGTTTTAGTTAGACTATTGTAAGTACATAATGCAGACAAACTGAACAATGCAAAATGTAGTGTACTACCTTATATATGTCAATTGTTAAGTATAACTGTATAAAATCTACAATCAAATGTCTCATAGGTAGTGAAAATTTCACAAAAATATGTTATGTTTCTAACTAAAGCCCAGAAGATACTCCACAACTAGAACTCCCCCACAAAATAACTCTGTACAATACTCTGAAAGAACAGTTAACTGTATTAAACATTTCCATCTGACTTCAATTCAAGTCTATATATTTAAAACATCCTAGGTTGGAATGATAAGAAAGGAATGTAATTCAATCAATATTATGGACGGTCTTATGTTGATATTTGCACGATATTATATAGTAACCTGTTTGCCTGTTGGCACACAGTGAAGCAGAAAAGTGTGCTGATACTGCAAGCAAATAAATTACACATAATTCTGGAATGTTGAACCATACCTGGCATCTGTCAGACTTATTAAAAAAGTAAAGAACATTGTTAGAGAAAAAAAGGAATTAAAACTGACAGTCATGTAGATGTGAAATGTCATTGAAATTTCTTCTTAAAAAACAAACAAATAAGCAACAGACCACAGGAAAAAGAAATATTTTCCAGGACTATTATAAGTCTCTCCCTAAATAAAATTTACAGTGTTTCTTTAAAATATATATACACAACATTGGAAGGTTTCAACACCCTCTCAGCACCTGCAAGCATGCAAACATTTACCATGGCCAATAGAAAAATATTTTCAATATCTCTTAATCAATCATCAGTCATTAAATTTGTAAAAAAAAAATGTTACTTTTTTTTAACTTTTGGTTATTATAATGGATGTAGTCAGGATGCACACAGCAGTAAACCCTAAATGATGTACTACAACTTTTATAACTCAGAACTGACAGGTGAAGCCATCGTCTCTGTGTAGCAGCTCAACGACCATCAGTGCCACTCACAGCTCCAACAGCATTACACAGTGCACTTCATTGAAACACAGAACTAACACACAAGCCAAATGGTCTTGTCCTCTTCTTAAAATACATTAAATAATGTTGCTTTGCTTCGCTTGTCCTTATCATGTGTGATCATAATACAATTTTAATATTACAAATAGTACAGCTCTCCAAGTAGGTACATCAGCAAGGTTTCTACTGAATCTTCTTTTTGTAACATGCTTTTCCAATATGTGACCTGTCATTTCTTAAGCCATTATGTGAGAAAATTCACCAAAATCTTTGCCCAGTCTCCTCTTTATACTAAGGGATAAACTCCCACACTTCATTTTGAGTCCTTAATAAAAGGGGATAATTTCAGTAACCAGTATAACCAATAATCAATTATGATGTGTTCTGTTAGGAAGAACAACAAGTCAGGCTGTAAACACTGAACCCAACACTCTCACACACATGGAGTGTTGGAATATAATCTTGATACGTATGCATTCTCTCTTTCTCATTAAGAGTGTCCATTGCCTTCTGTTGTGAGTCAAATTGTCTTACTGTGATAGCACCCCTGATCTAAGCCACATGTGGAAGTGTTAATCCTAAACAGTGATTAGCACTCAGACTTGTCCTCCTCAACAAGTTTTTGGGTGTCCTTGCCAGTATCAGTAGAACTAGGATCCAGTTCTCGATGTCGAATATGAATCTGAGGGGATGACCTCTGTATGATACTAGATGGTGCAAGAATGGCTGATGCTGGCTCAGGGTGAGGCAGTACTTCTACTTCTCCATTACCAGCCATAACCTTTGACTTTGTTACATCAGAAGGCACCTCGTAGATACCTCCACCGTTGCCCCCATTTCCCGTTGGACCACTTCCATCCAGTGCGTCATACATGGGGTTGCTGAAGTCCCTGTTCTTAGCACTTATGTCTCTCAAATTGTATTGCACATCCATGGGCTCCTAAATAAAACACAAATTCAAACACTGTCATATCTGTTATATCATGAGAAGTTCGTTAGTGGCATTACTGTACGTGCAAATCTTCAGCAACCTTGCAGGTCACTTAACAGTACAGCTGTACATTTATACTTGTAACATACATGGACCAAACCTCAGGTTTTCTCAGTATCTGAGTTAATGCAGAGATAATATACTGAAATGGCCATGACCACTTCCCTCCAAGTCCTTATCTGCTAACTATTCATCACCATCATCTTCTCACTTCATTTGACACTATCAAATCGGGGTCATGGAAAAAATAATTAATTGACATTTTTATCAAAATACAGTTATGTAGCACATCAAAGTGAACTTATTCATAAGCATATATACAAGTCACTAACTCATATCTGCACATTTTACCACAGAAACAGAGTCTGACTCTTTATTAAGCATTGTTCAGATGTAGCTGCAGGTAAAACTTGTTTTTCTACAAACCATCCAAAATTCAGTTAGTGACTTTTCACATGACAAACAATATAATGTTTTCAGTTAAAATAGAGCCATTAAATACCCTCGGAATCACATACCCAGCTGAACTATTTTTTAAATACTGCAGTTTGGTATGTATATACAGACATATTTAGAAGGTGTTACAAGCCTCACCTCCATCTCCAAAAGCTTTGAGTTAATGTGCTTCTTTTCTGAATTAATTATAGAATTTATCATTTTAAAAGTCTCCAAAAATGATAGATGATAGTAGCAGTCTTTTTTGGCTATCTGATGAATATATCACAGATAAATATATCAAAGAGCTTATGCAAGAAACCATTATTAGAAAATAATAATACATCCCATTCAAATATACGGTATTTAGGAAATAATAATGATAATAATTCATAGAAATAATCTTCCATCTTGCACAGAAACACACACAGTCCATAAAAATTACAATTAAGAGTCTTAATATGTAATTTAGCAAACATAAGATATCGTATAGGAGTAATATTTACCACTATGTCTTGTGGGCCATTAGTAGCAAACGCTGGTGTTCCAAATTCAACATTGGTACCTTGTCGGAAGGAAACACTCTGCGAGTTTGAGAGACCACCTAGACCAGTGCCCTTTCCACTGCAAGGAAGAAAGAAAGACAAAGTCATTAATATCAGGTGACAACGTTGTAAAAGTGGTAATAAATCTTCAGGTTCCATAAGAAACAGGTCATTTTCTGGTGATATTTAAGGTTTTTATGGCCATGAGTATGAAGGTGAGTGTCTTCTAAGATATTGCACCGTGTAGTCTGGTAGAATTTTATCAAAATTTCACAGGTGATTGATGCTTCCATCATCAGAGCAATGAGCCACCATACTGAGTGATGGAGGCAGCAAGAACATCTGAAATGAGTACACTTCTACCAGGCTAAATGATGTAACAACCCAGAACAAAAACTTCTTCACATAATTTATTGCCTATTTCAGCAACTATTAGCTTCTGAAGAATAACTCTGCTATATTAAATTTGTAAAGGAAATGTTACCAAAATACTTCAGGTCAAGTTTTTAAATGCTTGTTTGATTTGTTTAAAGAACATGTTAGCCATTGTGAATGGATATGAGTTGACCTTTAACCCATTATCTGTTCAATTAAAGTACTGCTGCTTGATGTATGTGAGACATGCACATCTTCTGCTGACAGTGATGCATATGTACATTAATAATCTCAGTAGCTTTGCCTGTCTGAACAAATGAGCACTCTGGTTTAATTTCATCTCTCACACAAGCCCTTAAAAAGTACATCAGCTTCTGGGGTCAGTCATGCACTTACAATGGTTAAGGTGGCAGAGAACGTTTTAAGTAATGTTTGGCAAACACTTATCATCAATACAAAGAACTGAAATTTTCAAAATATTTAACAAAATATATATTTTGAATATCACCAGTTTCTTAAGAATTTTACACCATGTAACATACACAGTTAATGAAGTATCATTAAAATAATAAGTCAATAAGCATGATACAATTTAACTGCAGGTAAGAGACGTGTGTCCATGATCAAATAATAACCATCTTATTATTTCAGTTGCATGAGTGCAGTAAGTTTCCTAAATGATTTAAATATTCTTTTTAACTTACAATGGCCTTTTACGAAGAACAAAGTACACAGCTCCAGATGCCAGAAGAATTAAAAGGATGACAACAATTGGAATAACAATAGCAGCTGTGTTGGTACCAGTGCCAGGAACAAGTGTTTTCTTCACATAGTCAGCACAGGAGTCACCATGGAAATCAGCAGGGCACTGGCATATTAAACCTCCTGAGTCATCCTCTTGACAGACACCACCGTTTTGACACCTGCAGACTCGTGGAGATGGACGAGGCCTTTCAGATGCAGCATCACATGTAACTTCACTTCCACCACTCCGCAAGTTAGAGTTATCAGGACATGCACATCGATGTCCACCAGGCACAATCAGGCACAAGTGAGTGCATGCACTATTAAAACAGGGGTTACTGATGGTTGTGTTGTATCGCTGCATGTGGTACACTGCAGACACACAACATGCGATTTAGATTAGTTGCAAGCAAAGATCATCCTGGACAAGTGGTTTACAGGTTACTTTATACCAGCCTACAAATTCTAGTAGTTATCATGTCAAATAATACCATTAATATATTTTTAATAGCATAACATATCCCCATCCTATTGTATTGTATTTTATTATAATGTATAAGCCTATAATATGAAACATTTATATTACATGACAGCTGTAAAATTTACTGTTTTACAACTAGAAACTTTTCTTTCATTTCAGTGGCTAAGTAGCTTATGGTAAATATTACTCCCACTTTTAAAGGACATCCCTTAAATTTTAATACCACATAATGGCAATGATTTTTAATATTGCAAATGAACACGTTTAGACACGCTTGCTAACAATTAGATTTGTTATAAAACCAAGAGAGAGACACAAAACTTATCCTTGGAAAACTATTGTTTTATCAGTCCATGATTCAGTAAATGTTGAGAACCACTCCTCAACTCCACAAACAGCTGCTAGAAATTACCATAGTACCTCAAAGCTGGTCATAACAGCATCATTAATCATCCTTCCTAAGTCATCATTCACAACACACTCCCATTTGACTGTACATTCAGTCGGGCAAGCAGCCAGACACAGATACAGACAGTCAACCAGCCATTCAGTATCTTTTAGTCTTGATTGAACGGTTCATCAGTCAACTAGCCAAACATTCAGATAGTCATTCCACAAATCAGTGAGCCATACAGTACCAGCATCATAAAAATAAATGCTTACCCTTCACTCCTGATGGATTCACCAAGTCTTTGGTGATAATGACGGGAACTCCGCGACCAAACTTGTCCTGCTTCACAAGTTCACCAGCATCCCGTGTTACCCAAAACATGGTGCTCTCAAACACATCCAATGAGATGGGGTGATGAAGTGACTCTGAGAACATAATAAAAATTACAAACTGTATAACTTAAAAGAATGAGTGAGTGCCCCTGGAAAATATTTAACGTTCACACAGGGGCTGAGCTTTCCATACCTTAAGAATGAAAACCTTCCTTTCATTACAAATGTATACAAAATTCTAATAAAACACCTTCATTAAAAATGGCCCGTGTGACACAATAAAAATATTATATATTAATATCTATATAAGAATATTTGTCACCCAAAAGGAGTATAAACCTGAAATGTAAATAGTATTACAGTGAAACCTCGATGCATCGTTTTCGGCGGGGGTGGGAAATAAAAACGATGAATGCGGGAAAACGATAGATGCGGGAAAGCATTAAAAATTTAAAAAAAACAATGTTTCTCTTTCAAAGTTACTTCTTTTTACCAAAAAAGTCTTTAATGGACAACTGGTTTGTCGAAACTTTACGTTTTAGACCAAACAGAG
>NW_019060234.1:69653-129970 GCF_000696155.1 Zootermopsis nevadensis
CATAGAAGATGTATATGAAAACTGAACTATGTCAGAGTGCAAAAATTACCAACATTTTATTAATAAGAGTTGACAATGGAGGAGAATGCAGCAAGTTCCTCAAAAATGTTAGTAATTTTTACCACTCTGACATGGTGCAGCACACAGAAGCATCTACAATGCTTTTATTAAGAAAAACCATGAAACCATTTGTGATTGCTTTTTCAAGTCTCAAAGAATCCTATTCATCCATATAACAGTAACCTTAATAAACTAATCAACTTTCCTTGTAATGTATAATTATGTATAAAAATACATTGTAAATATGACAATCCACATTAATTGGAAACATCTTTAGAGAAAGAGAAGATACTTCCAATATGCATAATGTATATAATGTCCATAAAGAGTGCCAACTTACCTTGCATTGAAAGCCTGAGCAGGTTATTTCATCCGAGTTGTCACCACAGTCATCATCAACATCACATCGCCACCGGTTAGGAATGCACTTATTGTTGTTACACCGGAACTCTGACTCGGAGCATTCACGATAGGAACCGTGGCAGTGGGCATCCTGTTCATCACTATTGTCACCACAGTCATTCTCAAAGTCACACAGCCATCGCCTGTAAAGCAACAGAGTTTTAAACTGAAGTAAGATAGGATAGGTACGAAAGAATTAGGCAGCTACCGGATTAAACAACTGTGTGATAGAGAATGGTCACGTTACCTCTTTCAGTACACCTGTGTTTTAAACTTATATAAACATATGAAATCAGTCAACACATACAATGTAATTATTGTTCATGAACACATTACCATGACACACATTACCCTCTGCCACATTAATTAATTAATTATTTTCAAGTAAAGAAGATACCATTAAAGTACACTTTGAAAAATCATATCATAGGTGAGATTTCAGGTTCTGGTGGTGACAAGTATGAAGATGGCTGCCTTCTGGGATGTTGCACCATATAAGCTGATAGATCATCACCCTGATGAGAGGCAGAAAGCTCCTCTGAAATGTCATTCAGTAGCTACCAGACTACGCAGCACAGCATCCCAGAAGACAGCCATCTTCAATCATGCTATATGTGTTCACAGATTATGTACAGTTTTAAATAAATTTCAGGCACAAGAGACACCCACACATAAACACACACTCTCTGAGGAAACAAAAGTGAGTTTACTGAATAGTGGTCTCATGTCTGTCTGACATTGCACAGGAACAAACAACATAACAAATCTTATTTCCAGCATATCTAAACAACCTTAAGGGTATTATAAAAATAATTAAGTGATATTAGAATCAAGAGAGACATAATTATCACCCAGATTTATTTATATATTTGGAAATAATTGTTGAGAGAACAGCAGTTTCAATCAGCTATTTAATACAAACAACATTAATTTCTGAGAAAAGTTTTTGTAAACTAAATCATCTATTACCTTACTTTATCATTCTTAATTTTCAACTTTATAAATCTTGTGTTTTAATGTCTTCTTTTAAGTACTGCAAATTTATAATCTTTTATAACCCTTTAACTAAATGTATTTAGCCCCAATGATCTCCATCAGTGGGAAGTATGTTCCTCTGAAATGTTGGCACAAAGCCAAAATAGTGTACAGGACAACAAACCAGAAGACTGGTAATCATATCGCCATGGAAACCTCAAATCCTACAATAAAATAGGGTTACTTACTTGGGGATGCATCGGTTGTTTGTACAGCGGAAATCTCCAGTTTCATGACACTTGGGACAATTCTCTGGCAACTCATCACTTCCATCACGGCAGTCATCTTTGCCATCACAGAACAGCCACTTGGGGATACACCGGTAGTTGGTGCGTCCTGGACATCGCTGCCACCCAGTGGTACAGTTTCGCTGCCTGTTTCAATAAAAAAACACTCATATTTTAACACTGTACAATCCTGTTAGTTACTACACACCTATATTTAATGAGGTTAAACACAACTTCAATAATTTAATGTTCAAAAGAAATAATAACATTTCACAATGTAGAACAAGTGGGTAAAACATTGTTTGATTAATACTTGGGTTACCTAGTTATCTTATTCCAACTGCAAAGGTAGAACAGCATTGAATGAGGTAAGTATAAAAGAATTCAGAAGGAGACAGTTAATCCTGGCACTCAACTGCAGCCTGAATAAAACCATGAAAACATTCAGACCAATAGGTAGTCCACTGGGACCAGCTACCCACTAAATACTTGTTTGGTCTGATATCATCTGATGGATTAATAATGAGTGTTGATTTGCAAAAGGCCTAATTTCTGAATAAAATAATATTTTAATTCACATGGGTTCACAAGTACAATTCAAATTGGTTTACAGGTATACCTGTCATGATACAACATATATTCAGTATACACTCACCATTAAATTACAAACGAAAAATAATACCTACCCACTCATCAACATATATTTAATTCATATATTCTATATAAATAGCTCTTAAAATATTTCCTTTATACAGAAGAAGTCAATTTTTATTTAGGTAGATCAGATCCCCTGTTATTATGGAACCTGGATGTTCACCACTGTCACAACAAATTCCCATAAATGGGCCCTATCATTAAGTGACTCAGACATTATAAAACACATAATGGCACATGACACTGATAATATTTTACCTGCACATATAAGCGGGCTCATCTGAGTCATCTCCACAGTCATTATCAAAATCACACATCCATAATTTTGGGATGCACCTTCCATTTTTGCAAGAAAACTCTGTTTCAGGATCACATTTTCTGTTATCTGTAAACAAAAATGTTTTCTAATGCTTAATTAAAACATTGACAATCTACTCAAGAATGGATCATACATAAGGTACACTTGCATAATGTAAGTGCTGCATATTACTTTTCATCTAACTCTGTTAAACAATCAAAACTCACACACAGCACTACCTATATAACAAATAAGCCACATACTAGGTTTTAATAAAATAATTTCACTCATAGATACATGTAAAAAGTTTATTTTACCTCTTGAGTAAAATTGCCTTAAAAATTATCCAAAATAAGCCAATACTAAGAAAATATTTACAGAATTTAATATTAGGCTGCCATACTGACTTTGATAAAATTGGTTGAGTAATACAGGACATGATACATGTGAATGGAGAAACAGACGAAGCAATAAGTGCTTTAAAAAATATGTTATCCACTAGAACAGAAGTTGATTCTCTGAGTGATTAAGAAACTTACGGCATATTTCTGGAGCTTCATCACTGCGATCTTTGCAGTCAGCATCTCCATCACACATCCATGCATTTAGCACACATCGACCATTAGACTTGCACTTGAATTCCAAGTCAGGACATGGTAAATCACAATTCTTTTCATCAGAACCATCTCCACAGTCATCTACTCCATCACAGATAGTGGCTGATGCTGTACAGTTGCCATTACTACACTGATAAGTTCCTGCACGACAGTGACGTTCAGGGCACGATGATGGTTCATCTGTGCCATCTTTACAGTCTCTCTCTCCATCACATCTATCAAAGACAAGGATTAAGTTAAAATGTTATTTGTCAAAGAGTGTTTGCCACTCAATTGCTCATGAGTTTATATTATGTATTCACATTATGATGGAATTAATAAAAATAAAAACATCACATTAACAGAACAATCCAAAGTTGTTGAAAACTTTATTATAC
Organism: Zootermopsis nevadensis; assembly: GCF_000696155.1. The sequence goes on from NW_019060234.1 coordinate 73,324, forward strand.
AGTTAAATGTCTAATTCTGAAAAAATAAATGCTAATAAAATATAAAACTGCAATATCTAAGACCCATTTTGAACTAACACTGACATAAATGACAAAAAGACAGATTCTTACTGTTTGGGTTCTCACCGACATGTACTTAATTTTGATTTAGCGGTATCAGTTAATTTTCATATTATCATAAGTTTTTTAGAGAGGTCAACAGACACACAGTTAAACATCTTGGAACACAAAGAAGAAATAACATGAAGAGATGTTATGGACACATTACAAGGAATCACTGAAGTAGAAATTTCAAAGATTTTGAGCATAAACCTGAAAAGAAAATGACCAAGAGTACACAAGATCAAAATGGGATCAACAGGTTAGGAAAGATGTCACAAAGAAGGAAGGAAATTGAGTAGTTGTCGGAAGACAAAGAGACAAATGAAGAGGTATTGTTGTAACATGACCCATTAAAAGTGGAAATGTCTTAGGAAGAAGAAGAAAAAGATGAAGCTTACTTCCAGAACCAGGGTATGCATTTATCATCATTTCCACCACAACGATGTTGTCCAGTTGTACAGTTGGCAATACAGGTCTTGTTATCCTGTGGTGACAGATAAAACTGATTTGGACAAGCACATATATACGTCACTGGACCTTCCCCCTCTCTGAAGCCTGTGGGGACTGGTTCGTCACCTGTTTTAGGCTTTGGGCTGATCAGACAGAGGTGTGAACAGCCACCATTGTTGTCTCCACATGGATTAGGATATGGTAGTTGTCGCAGTGGATGGAATATGTGCAAGTCATATGGACGATGTGTTGTATTTCGAATTACTGCCAAGTCTTTACCTGTTAATATTAGACAAAAATATGAAAATCAATTCTGGTTTTGATTGACATGTATTTTATGTTATAAAGCATTATATCAAAATATTAATTTCTGTTAATAAGCTATCAATTCCTTTAGTAATGAAAAAGATGCATCTCATAAAGCCCATTCCAGTTTAATGTCAAACTCGTCTTCATATGGATGAGTCAAAATAGCACAGACAGTAAAAGAGATTACTACAGGCTGGTCAACTGACATTTGATTCTTGACACAGGCAGAATTTCTCTTTGCCACCAACATTGGGATTAGTTATGAGGTTAACCCTGTCTCTTATTCTACACATTTTGGGGGCTCTTCCCCAGGGACACAGTAAATGAAGTACTACAGTTAACAGGTTAAGAACCGAGTTTAAGAATGTATGAAGTCTTAACTTCACCCGTACTATACAACATTATGGGTGGTGTTTAGACATATAGACAACTTTACCGTCACATTTTTACTATTAAGGTACTGATGACTGTGTTGCATTAGTTCATGTGAAGTGAATAAAATACCACTATATTCAAAAACTAACTCATGACAGTATAAATATTCTGGAACAAGTACCAGACCTATTAAGGTGATTAGGTTATTTTTAAAAGAAATTTAAGCTTTTATGTGAGTTTCCTGATATATTAAGTCATGTGTATAGAGAGAAAATACTATCTTTAAGCTTGTAGGCTGTGTTATCAGGAACAAACCTTTCACATTGAAATTAAAATTACCTTTGGAAAGCATTTCATACATCCATTGCCTATAAATCATCACTACTACTATTATTACTAACAGTAATAATAATAAAAAAATCAGGTGAAAACATTATTAGCACCTGTCACTATATGTTCCTGATATTTATGTGATTGTAAATGTTTCACAATTATATTTTGATTCTCATATCTCTGACTGCTAAATGAACTATCCTTTTCACCTCACATACAATATGGAATAATCACCTTACCTGTGAACTTGTTGGCTTTGCTAATGGCCTTCAGATTCCAGTCAGTCCAGTAAAGGAAGTCATCAAACAGTGTAATGGCAAATACGTGAGGCACCTTTTCACCTGACAACACAATATGGTGATGATGGCCTTCCAGGTCAGCAAATGCAATATAATCCAGGTGCGCATCAGCCCAGTAGATATGATCCGTAAAATAGTCAATAGTGAGGGCATTTGGCCATGCAATATTATTCTCCCATGTAAGAATTCTTGTAAAATTAGAGCCGTCCATACCCACTTTGCCAATAAATGCCTACAACAAAAAGCACTGATAAAACGTGGATTAGTGCTTACTTAAATTGTAAAAATGTTGAAAGAAGAAATTTCTGGGATTCTGCCAGAATGTAAGAAACTTCGCTAAATAAGAGCTACACGTTTTTAACTTAATGTATATAGTTACACTATAGCTAATTATATATTTGTGCTTTAGTCATGCTGTCAGTAGATCAGTGTTGGATGGTAAGATGATTAATTAATAATGAATCTGAAAGGATATGGAAAGAAGTAGTCATTGCCTAATTTAAGCCTGTATTTGGCTACAGTGATTCAGGAAAAAAATTCAAAACCTCAATCAAACACCTGGTATCCAGGCCAGACTTTGAATCACAGACTTTCTGAATACACAGAAGAGTGTTAACCACTTGGTCATGACAATCAGTTAATCTCGGGTAGAGTACAAGTTGTTTAGTAATAAATCCACAAAAAGCTGCAAGTCAATCATTCCCTGGTTCTATTCCTTAATGTCTTCTCCATGGTGTCAAAACTGCACTAAATTTCATCCTCTGCTGTGGTAGAGAACACTTAATTCAAACTTTGCAGTCTTATTGTGTGAATAGTATTTAATCCATAACCTTCTAAACTTATTCAGAAGATTCTGCCACCCTTTGGGAACAGTTCAAACTATGTTAGTCCATGGTTGGCCACAATATGATGCAGAATTAACCATGTTTATCTAAAATCGCTTTTAATCGACCTGTTGCTTGTATCACAACATCCATGATAAATTAGCAGTTTCTTTCAAGTAAAGACATTTTATAATCTGCCAAAGAAATACCACAGATTCATACATAACTTTTAGTGACAGTGATAGTCACTCTCAGTATGCGATGTGAAACAGTTATAGAAAGGGAAAGGATCACATGGTAAATTTAAAAGCATCTTGCCTGAAGGTGCCAGCTGGTGAAATACAAATAACCAGTTCCAGGGTGAACAGCAAGAGCACGAGGATCAGCAATGCCAACTTTAAGAGTTTTGCGCCGGGTGCCATCAAGCTCAGCAACATCAAGCTGTTTGCTGTGTCGGTCCAGCCAGTACAACTTGCGACCAACCCAATCTATAGCAATTCCCTCTAGTCCGTGGCTGTCATGGCGAATAACTGGTTCTTTTGGTTCAGATGATCCTATTCGTGACCTGAAATTATAACAACAAGATTTTGTAAAATTCATTTTCCATTTACTGTTCAATTCTTAACAAAATATCCCTATAATTCTTGCAGTCTCTAAAACTACCAAGATAGCAGAAGGATAGGATGGGGACTTTATTAAACAGATATATTTTACTGCATGTTTAATATGGACCCCAGATTGGATCTCATGCCAATGTGATGCCTCAATTTCCTCAAAATCATAAAAGAGTTTCAGTTTCATGAGACTATCCTACACTCCAGCAATCAGTTTAGGAGTTAAGTTTCTACGAAACTTAAAGTTGTCTGGGAGGTATAGGTAGGATGAGCAACCAGACAGCCAGTCCTCCAAGAATAAACATACATATTCTATTTGTAAAAGCACAGCAACAAACCTGAATATTGTTTTGGCACTGACATCACAGAAGTACATATATCCATCCTTATAGTCAAAATCAAGAGCCACAACATTCATGAGGTCTTGGTGAATTAGTGAGTAAACTGAAGCATCTAAAGACATGTTTCGAACATAATACTTGTTTGTAAAAATAAGCCATGGCCGAGTTTTCTCTCGCCGCTTGCATGTATGTTCATCTGTTGCTCGTTCATAATATTCCTCATTGCATTTGCAGTAGTATGATCCTGGTGTATTAGAACAATACTGTGAACACACACCAGGTGTCTCTATGCATTCATCAATGTCAGCACATGCTTTTCCATCTTCCAACAGTCTGTAAGAAGAAGCAATTTCACATACAGATCAACCTGCGAGAAGAGTGATCTCCTAAGAGACTTCATGATTTAAATACAGAACATTCCTCTTAGTTCTATCATTAATTACCATTCATTAAATCAAGGATGGGTAAAATATAGCATGAGAATATATCAACCCACAATGTACTTCTGTTCAGATATTAACAATAAAGTCCTTTACCAATTTTTGCTTTCTCATTATACATATTATAATTAAGTAATAAATTAAATTAAACTAATCTAACTAAACTAAACTAAATTAGATTTATGGGCTAAGTACTTAGTTAGCTTCACAATGCACGGTCATCCCTTAAAACATTGATAGTTACTTGGCTAGTTAAGGAATTTCACAAAATATATAAATTTTAAGAGAAACATCACGGTCACTCATGTGTCTTTCAACTTAAATCTAGCAGAATGCGGTTGGTCCACTGACTATGTTGGCCATTATGCAGATCAATATGGCCACTGCCTTGATCATTCAGATATCCGTTATGTGTCTGCTAAAATGCAGGGGTGCCTCATTAGAATATAATTTCAGGAAAGAAAATGAGAAGTGCTGAATTATTGATAACTACAGAGACAGTAGTTCAAGTCTCTGTAAGATGACTTTGAAAAGAATACTTTCTTTGTCAGGATCTTTCCTGCACACTTGACACAAATATCATAATAGCAAATAAAATGTTGCCTTTAAATAAGATATCTATACAATTCTTTTGCAGTGTCTAATCTAAAATGACTTCAAATTCATATAAGAACAGTATTTTGTGCATTGGAACCCTAGCAGTTTTTAGTGCTCAGTATATTCATAAAAATAATAGCATATAACACATGTACTGCTTCTTATAAAAAAATACATGATATTTGTTGAAGAAAAGCTTCGAAACAGTAGAAATAAACATAGTGAAAAGGAAGTAATTTTCCTTCTGATATGTGTTGAGGGAAGTGAGGGAAATTTTTAATCCCCAGTACCTGCCATCAGCACTGTAACATAATACGTACAACAATCAGACACAAGATACCACAACTGTGAAAGATTTAAAAGCCTACAGAAAATTTCTTGGTAGAGTCTACTTACTTGTAGCCCTGGTTACACTCACAGTAGAAGCCTGTAAGAGTGTCCACACACTTATGTCCACATTGGTGTACTTCCACCTTGGAGCACTCATCTACATTACAATGAAGAGGCTCGTCACTGTCATCAGAGCAATCTGACACCTTGTTGCACACCAGATGATAATCAATACATTGTCCGTTGTTGCACATGAACTGGCCTTGCGCACACTGTGCCTTTTCTTTTTCTGAATAACACAGACACATATGTTGGAAAGTTTCAACTACTACCTACTGACAAAACTACAGTTATACAGTTATAAATTCTTATTACAACCTCATGCAAAGGTATTTTCCTGTTTGTGTGGATATTACAGTACTCATCAGAAGCATAATAAATTATTTTTGCACCAAAACAGATTTCACAGCTTGAAATTTATTTATGTAACATAAGTCAGTAGCCAATGTCTGCATAGAAATCTGATATGTATGGCACTATGACAAGCAGAAACATCTCAATAATAATAATAAAAAAATAAACTGAGAATAGAATGTTAATATGGCAAACAGAACAGATTTCTCTAAACAAAAGCAATGTTTTTCACATTATATCACTACTAAACTACTAGACATGCAACAAAATAAATGTAAAAATTGAACAGAATTAGCCAGATAAGGTGCACATTACATTACTTTAAAATATATGCAGAACATGGTTTAATGATGCAGAAGGAGGGAGTAACTGAAAGGGATAACACAGATACCTAATTCCCCAGAAACATTTGCATTAAAGTAAATATTTGGTAATCTTTGTCTAAAGAGTTAAGAGAATTTCATAGCTGCCTGAAAAATCAGACAATATAAAGGAGATGGATATATGGGTATGTTCTATAACAATAAAAGACATTTAAATCTGTGGCCCAAGGCAACAAGATAAATAATGGTTACATAATCTGGAGACTACAATCATTAATACTGGTGATCTCATCATTATTCAGATGACTAAATAGTACTCACTGCGGCAATCAAATTCATCAGAGTTATCACCACAATCATCTTCACCATCGCAGTGGTATAAGGTTCTAATACATTTGAAGTTCTGGCAGGTAAACTCCAGAGTGCTGCAGGTCTTATACTGGGAGTTACAGAACTTTCCTTCATCAGAACCATCACCACAGTCATTATCATGGTCACACATCCAACCCTGCAAGAGAGAGGTTCACTGTACTTACAAAATCCACTCAGAAACTGTCAGTCATGAAAATATTAAAATTTGTTTTTATGTGTCATTTCATCTTCTAAGCGAGTTAACAGGATATGACTAAATAAGATGCAAAGTCTTTGAGACAGAAGCAATCAAAAATGTGTAATTAAAAGTAATGAATTTCTGAACACAATCAATTTGCAGTACTTCTTTTTCTTTTTTTTAATTTTCTCCAGGCAGTAGTGTATTTTTATAACATTTACCTCAACAGGATGAGGAAAAACATAAAAGCACCTCAGTCAGGTTAACTGGTAACAGAACAAAATTCAAATCTCTCATGTACAAACCTAGAACATGATCAAACTGCTCAATCTACAATTTAATCAGTGTGAAAATGTCAAACCTCATATGTCCTTACCCTGTTTATGCAACGGCCATTATTACAGGCAAACTGCTCATCACTGCAAGGCACTGGAGTGGAGCAATGGTGTAGTGTTATATTTTCATCTGCTCCATCCACACAATCAGGATCACCATCACACAACCACTTGCGCGGTATGCATTGTGCTCGGTTCCACAACTTGTTTTCTTTACATGTGAATTCTGTTTCCTCATCACATACTCGAGCATCTGCAAAATATTTGACCAGTAATTAACAATGTAAATGCAACAGAATGATCAAAAAATATTTCATAAATAGGAGTTTTGTAATTATTATGGTGATTAAATGAAAAACAATGAGATATTCGAGACATGTGCATGAAGCAAATCATATTGTCAATGATAATGCCATGTAGTATTATGGCTGTGTGCCAATGTTTCAGAATAATATACTGCCTCCATCATCAGAGCTAAAATCTTTAGCCAAAATACTACCCAACAGATTGACATTCACATTACTTACTGCACTGATGCCTTTCATCTTCATCTGAGTTGTCAAGGCAGTCATTATCTCCATCACAAATATAAATGCGAGGAATGCAATTCCCATTATCACACGTGAACAAATCACCAAAGCACGTCCGACCTTCAGACTTGCAGTACTCTGGTGGTTCATCAGACCCATCTCCACAATCATCATCACCATCACAATACCACGTTGCTGGGATGCATCGATGATTTGGGCACCTGCAGACAATGTGGGATGATGTTGCAAGTTAACAGCTATTTCAATTAATAACTTCTTGATATAACACAGAACTTTTCTTCCCGGCAGACAATGCCATTACACAGTACCACAACCTTCTCTTCAAAACATAAAAGTATGTTAAAATACATTGTCAGCTCTAACCTCAAAGTACCACCTTTTTCCTAGATAAAAAGCCCTGGTATAATGCACAAAAATACATCCCCAACAAATTATTAAACTCATTCCTAAAGATTTGACACCACTTATATCAAAGTTTGTTACTGGACATTAATTTGAGCGAGTTTCATTCCCTATCTCCTACACTCACAACTTCTTTCACTATGATAGTTCTTATTGTTATTTTCCCACCTCCTTTTGGACCTCTCAAGTTATTTCTCAACCAACATTTTCTATACATTTCTTGTTGTCCCCATCCAATTCAGTCCATTGCAACCTACTTGGTTTCACTACTGCAGCAATACTAAAGGACCTGTGCAAATCACAAACATCTTAGGCTGGGGCCACACGACCGTACAAAGTACGTCCGTCATGATGTGTGTTACAATGGACGTACTTTGTACGGTCATGGGGCCCCAGCCTTAAACTGTCCAACTATATCATCCCAGTTAGGTTAAAATGTTCTCCTGTAAACACAATTTCAAAATATTTTATGCTCTCAATTAAAAAGAAGACTGTAAAAAGTTCAACTTCTGGAGTACACAAAAATTCTGAAGGTATTCTTTACACATCATAGGTGATGACATCAGGAGGGCAACCATGGGAAAAGCAAATAAAGCAATGATATCAAAGGCAATACTGTTATCCAAGACCACTGCTTTGACAGTTTGATCCATACTGATTGTTCTAATGACACAATCTAAGGTCACTGTTGAAATAACATTGTGAAAAAGGAACAGATGAAGCCCATAAGGTGTTCTTTGCTTATGAAGAAGTGTAAAGAACAACTATAAGTTGTGTTATCGAACCTAAAGCTGTTCTGTGGGCATGTGCGTTGAGCACAATGGATTGCATCTTCGTCACTATTGTCACCGCAGTCATTGTCTCCATCACACAGCCAGTATGGCTCAACACAGATGTTTGTCTTCTCACACTTGAGGTGGTTTACTGGACAAGTTGTGTTGCGTGGACAGCGATCATGAGTCTCGTCTGAAGTTACATTATCCTTACAGTCATTCACACCATTGCAGACCTGGAAATATGCAGACAGGCACATTTCAATACTGTAAAACAGTAACAATTACAGAGACATACCTCTTACCAGGATGCATTAAGACATGTTTTCCTCCCATTTCTTTTACAATTTCAATAACCATAGCAAAACTTGGTTCACAATCTCTACCTTCAGTATGAAAACCTTACATTAGTAAGATTAGATTAGATTATATTAAGTGTAATTCCAAAACATTGAAAGCAGGTTTTCAATAATATAACTAAAAAACCCTATTACAAATTACAACAATGCTTGTAACACAAACTCCACTCAATTAGTCTGTGTGTACAGCATCAATCCTTCCAACAATACACACAAAATATCTCACATAACAGTACCGATCCTTGCAGTGAATTTATTTTGTACCCGACAAGATCAGTAAAAGAAACTCTAACCACTCTATTTTAACAGTAAAATCTAATTACTCATGGCTTTTGAACAATGGTAATAGTACAATACAATAATATTCTAACAGATATAGGTTCTGACCACAGAAAATATTCTCTCAATATTTACAACATCTAAGAACTGTAATCAGACCAAATATGTGCATTTTACCTGTGTCACTAGACTGCAAAGAGAAAGAAAACAAACACACATACTTTGCAAACCAAACATATACTTACATAGGAAATGAGACAGTAAGCTATAAAGTAATGGACTGGGAAATAATGTTTATAGTAAAGACAGTACATTTTTCTTTATGTGCTACCCTTCCCACCCCTCTGATCTTCTTGCCTTTTACTTCTAATGGATCTCAAGTGCACAGATTCACTACAGTACAATAAGTGAACTGATAAAGACAAGAACTTTTGTAAAGATCAAGCACACCTGTAACATGGGTATGCAGCGATGGTTAGCGCATGTAAATTCTTCCTTAGCACATGGTGGATAGTTGCAATCTAATTCATCTGAACCATCTCGGCAGTCATTTTCATGATCACATTTCCATGACCGGAATATGCATCGGCCATTTGCACACCTAAACTCAATGGGACTGCAAGAATGGAATGCTGCAAACATAACACCAAAAGAAATGGTTGAAGAATACTTAGTATTTATTGGGTAATGGGTTGAATCCCATTCACTGCTGTTCATATTAGATTTACAATAGTATTTGACACAGAAGTAGTCAACTCGGAACTATGTTGTGAACATTATATATATATATATATATATATATCTCAGACAACAGATAATGTTCAATATAATCTTAGTGCCAATTTTCAGTGTAGTTACTGAGCAGGTTGGTATAGCAGTAATTGTATTTAGGAGGCACCTTCCAAATCCTGACCAAGTTATAGACTTTTCTGATAGAAATGTCATAATTTCATCAGCCTATCCACTCTAAGTATTTATCATACTGGCATATTGGTAACATTTCAGACTCGGAGGTGCCAGGTTCTAGCTTTGAAAATGTTACCACACATCCTAATGATTTTCATAGATTTTCTTAACCATGTCCTCAATTTCATATCATTTAGTACTATGTTAACTCTGCGGTTGAAACAGTACCATTAATAATCTAGGAGTAATCTAAGAATCCAGAGTGCTTAACTCATATATGTATGTTTAATAAAATAACTCAGTCGCTTGTATGCAAACAATCGTGTACCCTGAACATCCAAACGCTCTACTTACTGCAGTATTGTTCATCTTCATCAGTATTGTCTCCACAGTCATCATCACCATCACATGCCCACATGCGCGAGATGCACTTGCCATTGCGACAAACGAACTTGTTGGCTTCACATGTAAGGTTCTTGGCCACGCACATGCGGTTCTCATTCACCAGTTTCATACTGTCATTACACCTACACTCTGCCTGTAGGAACACAACACCAGGGGGATTTGTACTCATTTGATTACAAGAAATATTGTGGGCTTGTTAAAAGAACAAGAACATCCAAGGGAATCAAGAAGGGCCTAAATCAGGTACTTCATTATGCTGCTCCTATGCCCACAAAGTTAATTTATCTTATAATGGATAAGAGATAAGAAAGTCAGTTACATAATAATCCAAGGCATCATAAACCAAACATAAACAATTCTTGAAAGACAGCCACAATTTTGGGTTCTCACAGCAGTAATATGTCAATTGTCATAATTTTGGTTGTAACATCATGTAGACCTATATGTGACTATAAACATTTCAGAGCAACATACCACCTTCATGTTCAAGGTTACAGCCCAGAAGACAGCAAGTTACACTATGGGAAAGTTTGATCAAATTAGGGATCCTGTGATATGGACATGAGTTATGTATGGATGACAACTGGATCTTTCAGAGCATCCAAATGTATGATGGCAAATAAACATCATTGGGGAAATAGAGGAAAGGCAGAGACAGCAATTAAGGTTAAATATATAAAACATAGCATGACAAAGAGTACACAGATGCAAAAAACAGATAATTAGTGGAAGAATGGAGAAGTTTCACAGAAACTACCTCAGATATTCTTAAATCAAACATATATGGTTTCAGTTCATGAAATGTATGCTGACTTACTGTGCCATTGGGTCCTGGATGACAAGATTGTGCACAACCTCCATTGTTAATGTGGCATGGATTGACCTGACATTTCTGTCGCAAATCTGAGAAAACATGTATGTCTCTTGGAGAATCTTCTAAACGTTTCACCATTTCTATCATGTTGGCACCTGTGTGTTTCTCAGCTCGGTAAACCCCGCGTAGTTGCAAGTCTGTCCAGTAGATGTAGATACCATAAACAGTGATTGCAAATGGGTAGATGGTTGCAGATATTAAGACCTAAGTAAATGGAGAAACATGAGTGAACTATGTAACACAGGACTAAAGCACAGAGGAATCAAAAGCCTGAAACAATTTCTTGTTAAAATCATCTTAAAATTATTTCACTGCAGGACTTATATTATATAGCCACTGTAAAAATTATATTAATTCACTCTGAAAACTAAATTCTACAATCCCAGGTACTTATAATGGCTAACCCAAAGTAGACAAAACACATTGCTCTGCTGTATCAACATTGGAAATGTGAATATTGTGCTGAATCTAATTCTAACAACCTCTGTAATGTTTCTGATTACCTCTCTGTTATTTCCATTCATTGTGGCTCTCTCAATCTTCTCTCTCACAGCATCTGTCCAATACAGCATCCTGTCTTCATAGTCAATAGCCAGACCACTTGGTTGTGACAGATCTTTATCCACAATAGCCTTTTTCAGAGAACCAGCCATTGTTGTTCTGAATATTCGACCCGATGTTCCAAAACGGCCCCAATCTGTGTAGTACAGTGACCTAAAATGTAACACACATCACCATTTGTTACTTATATAAAAACTGCATGCCAAATATTGGAGGCAGGCAATAATCATAAATGCCCATCTATTTCACAATTTTAATACTACTAATGGACCTGTATAAATGACAAAACACTTGTAAAGTATTATTTTATGTTACCCACAAAATGCAAATCAGTGAAATGTTGTATTTCCATGTATAAATGTTTCCATGTCTATGCATACATTCCAGCAACACAGATCCTAATTACATTAAATCTGTCAGATATAACCTGAAAGATTTGCAGCATCACCATATTAGTGATGTTTAATATACAAAAAGTATTACATTCAAAATCTGAAACTATGTTTATGATTAATCTCTATACAACATTTCATATGCCCAGCTTGACTGGTTCATTAGTTACCACTATCAAATACTAGGAAAAACCGGGAGAGATAGAATTAGGAACACATACATTAGGGGATTAAATCACATAAAATATTAGAATGAAAATAGCAACGTAATAAGACCTAAAAGAAAAATGTATTATGTTCATAACATCCAAATTACTATACAGTTTAGTATTAACCATTTCTCTGCCCACATGTGGACAATGTCAGATTTAGGACAGGGCAAGCAGGATGGCTCCTCCAGGCACAGATGATTAAAAGGGGTACAATCAAGCATAGTATAAACATAACCAATAACTCACCCATTGCACGGATCCACCACAATGGCTCTTGGACGCTCCACTCGAGCAATCATTACCAGATCTGTGCCATCCAAGTTCATGGCATAGATGCTATTGTTGGATGAATCTGTCCAGTATACCTTCTTCTGTGTCCAGTCATAAGCAATTCCCTCAGGGTTTATACCACGGTTGATAATGTTCTGAGCATCGCGGGAGCTGGGATCTGAGCTGGACATCCATGCAATGCGTGCCCATGGTCTTATCTGAGTGAACAGCAGCTTATGATCTGCATAATCAAAGTCTACCCCAACAACATTTGTCAGATTTCCCTGTAAAGAAAACAAGACACCATAATACTGCAAAAGAAAGAAGTATCTTCATAAAACATGGTCTTCCTTAAGTAGAAAATAATTATGCTGCTCATCAAATGATTCTTTATTGTTATGGAACTTGAAGGTTCATCAACATCACAACAACTGCCAATCAACAGGCCCTATTCTGAGATAAATTTAATTCCACTTTCAGAACCCACTTCTCTAACACCCATTAAGAAACCAATTCTCGCAGTCTCTTGAAATAAAGAGTAGCATGTGCAATGACCATTTTTCTCACTGTTGTCCAGCATACGCATCATCATAACCATTAAACTGTTAATTCTTCATAGCAGGATCATTTTTATTGTGCACCTTAACTAGGTGTGGAAGAAGCCATGTTTTAATTTTACATTATATTAAGAATTCATATGGCTTTATCTCCTCCTCCGTACTTGTTTATGGCATTGCAGTTAGGAACTTAAACTGCCACGTTGGTATTTGGGTGACAAATTAATGGCTATTCATTGGTATGTTTTGTCCACAAGCTAATGTAATTAGACAAGTAAAGAGTATCCTATAACAAAGATAGCAAGAGGCATGTAGAAATTTTTTAAAAACCTGTACAGCATGCCCCTTTGTAAAAAAAAAAGTAAAGTTTGTCCCACTATAGGCCATGAAGGCGCTTGGGGTGAGAGGAGGTATAGCTCCTCTTTTCCTTGGCCTTGGCACTAGATGGGGGTGAGTGGTCAGCATCACGCCCCGGCCGGCTTTACTCCCGGGAAAGGACCCCGGTACCCATTGTAGAGGAGGCTGGGTGGACCCCAGAGCCGGTCTGGACGCAGAGGCTAGAGGAAAAATCCTCTGCCCCCGTCGGGGATCGAACCCCGGCCGTCCAGCCCGTAGCTAGTCACTATACTGACTGAGCTACTGACTGAGTTAGTATTAATTACACCATTTGAAAGCTAAAAGAAATAGTAAGATAAAAAAATGCAGAAACAAACTGTAGATAGTAAACAAAACTATGTCCACTTACTACTGGTTTGAAGGGTAAACTGGTAGAGTGTGGGTCAAGATTTACAGATCTTATCTCGGTGCGAGTAGAGAACACGAGGAACTCATTTACTGAGTCACACTTCCGTCCATCACCAACACTTGACGTATTTATCAGCTCTCCAGTTGCACAAGCACAACGATACTGTGGCTTCTCAGTTCTGGTAAATTCTGATGGAAAAGAAAAGCATAGCTGGTCACATCCACCATTCCCCAACTGCATACAAGGGTTTTGTTCATCCAGAGGCTGGTTTGCCACATCAAAAATGGCAATATCACGCAGTCGAGGCAAGTTTGTTCGCACTGAGGAGGGAAGAGAAGTGTTGCCAGCCAATTTTGAAGCTTTGAACACTGAAGCCAGGTTACGATCCACCCAATAAACATCACTCTTATGTACAGCAATACCCATTGGATTTGGTAAATTGCGGCGAATCACCTGCAAAATTTAAGATGATAATAAAAATAAGGGTTATTACACTTGGGAAAAGCATAATACTTTAGATGCATGTATATCCATAATAAAAGTAAGGAGGAGGAAGAAACAGACATACAAAAATTTATTCAGACTTGGAGTATGACAGTTACTGAATGAAAAGTAGAATTCTCTATAGGAGATGTTCTTCCTAATCATAAAAAGTAATCAATAGTTACAGAAATATTCATACTTGTCTGTTTCCACCAGTAAAGGACACTTTCTGGATCATGTCCAGCTTGGAGTCAACCCAGTATACTTCATGTGTCAACATATCAACAGTTAAATCACGAGGGTTACTGATTCCAGAGGTCACCATTGGCTGCCAGCCAGTGCCATCTAAGAATGCTTTTCCTATTCTTGGGTACTGTCCATAGTCAATCCAGTAAAGGTACCTGAAAACAAAAATTCCAGGTATTTTACAACAGTGCACCGCAACCGTCCTTCCACATTCTCGCTTTGATGTTTGTTTAGTTGAAGTCACGGGTCAAACCCAGTGACGTGCCAGGCGCTCGTGCGGTTGCAGCTTCGACTCTTTTTAGTAAGTGCGCCAGGGAATTTTAGATAATTTGATAGTGGGCGGGGATTTAGGTCGGTGAGCATGGAACTCCGCTTCTCAGGGAATATACGGGGGAAGGTATGGGTAGGGTTGATGTTTTACGTGGGGATGGGCCTCGAATATCAATAAACGCCACTGGTGAGCTGGAAGTTGTCAACTTTATTGTCTGTTAAGACAATAGAGACCAATTACAGTTTACACTGGGCAGAGCAATGAATCGGCTGTCGTATGAAGAAATTTATGTAAGTGGAACACGGTCTGCACGACCTGCAGATCGAAAACTTGAGAGCCTAAAAGCTGAGCGACTTCCAAGGGTAAGAAAACTTCCAAACTTCCGAGATTGCAAGGGTGCCAGAGAGGTCCCCGCAACCACAGTCACTCTTTTTAATACCACTGCATTACGTAATTTGTTATTGAATTTGAATTCGATGTGGCGATTTGATTCGTTCCCTGACAGCGGCAGGAACCCAAAAAAAAAAAAAGCCGTATTCAAATTAAATTGGTCCGTCGCAGTAAAGCGATGGTCGTAATGCAGTCTTCACCTCACATCTGGAAAGGGTGCATTCTCTGTGTGGGGTGGCTTAAGTATGTTTTGTTTACATCTGGCCCTTTGTTTACGCCAGGCTCCCTCCAGACAGAAGGAATGTCGAGAAGGGAAGCGCCCAAGCAACTGCGTGTGGCCATATTCTTTCAACTTAATATGTTTAAGCCAAAATTAATAACTCGGTCAAATTTAGATGAAGAAAGACGTTCGAAAAATCATCTAAATACACCTTCGTTTTTTTAATATATATATATAAAAACCAGATTAACATGCCAAAGCCTGGTTTACCTTTCATGTCAAGGTTTCAGCCCGTTCGGGGGTCGAACTATGAACTTGGACTGGCACAGCATTAATCAAAATGTCTATAGTATGATTTCCTGCATGCTATTAATCAAATTTGAAATCCTGGGAAGAATTTATGATAACTACATTCCTTCAAAAACTTTAATCTACATGATAAACTTAACAAGTAGTGTAAATTAATAGTTCTTAAATGCAAAGTGACCCAGTTCTATCAATAATTTCTTCCAGCACAGATTCAGAATCCTGAATTTGCCCAGCAACAAAGTTTCACACTGTCATGTCATGTTTTTTGTATTTGTCCACATATAAAAAAGTACATGACATTTGAGGTTTTTACAGCGGTGTAAATGTTGACAGTGGTTTTCTGGTCTGTGACATTATATAGTTTTGTACATGGGTATCAATGTTGCTCCAAAATGTCAGTAAGCACATACAACACCAAAATCAGAAAATCATGATCCACATACAAAAAATTACACATACAGAATATGTAAGTATATTTGTGATACATATCCTTTAAATTTTTCATGTATTGCTGGTTCTTTTTTCTTTTTTACATTTTACAATAAAATATGAAAATGTAGTGTGGTATCTGTAATGGGATTACATTTACAACAGAGTTAATCTGCAATATAAACACTGAGGTCAATGAGGAAGGAATATAAAAATTATAAAGTATATGGAAAACATTTTTACCCTAATTTGGAATACATATTTCCACTCATTACAGCGGGGAGTCATTAATACTGCATTCAAGCCTCAAGCTGGAAGCCATCTCTGTCTGATCACACCGACCTTCCATATGTAGAGGAAATATCCTAATTACACATCCTGAAGGTGGATCGCTTTAGAAACCACTCAACATGGTTTATGGTATAATTGTGGTTATATACACACACACACACACATCTTGTTCTTAGGTAATATATTACTTACCTCTTAACAGGGTTGACAGCAAGTTCTCGTGGTGCATCTGTAGTGGTCTTAACAAGCACCATTCTATTGGAACCATCAAGCCAGCATACCTCGAGATAGTTTTCATGAGGGAACACATTGGTAAAATACAGGTTTCCTGCAATCCAGTCAATGGTTATCCCACGAATCCCATTTGACCCAATACCATCCTTAATTATTGGCTGGAGTTCAGTGCCATTTGGTCTAATACGGAAAATGCCATTCCATACTCCTCGGTTAAACTCAACCCAGTAGATCCAGTTTTGTGCATAATGCACATCGACATGAAGAATATGGTGACCTGGGAAGAAAAGCTGGCAGTTAATATGTGCTGTACGGTTCTTAGACTATTTAACAATGTTTATTCAAATAATATGGAAGGATCAAAAGTTGCTGTCAAGTGGTAATACTCCTGCTTCAGATTCAGAACATTGCAAATTCAAATCTTAAAACCAGAAATCATGGTGGTCAATTTTTAATGGGTCTCCTCAGTCTCTCTGGATAAATCTATCTTAGATTCAACTTAGTTTTGTATAGTTTAATCTCATGTTTTAGAAACAAAAAGACAAGATGATAATAGTTGGTAAAACTGAAAAAATGGAAAGTATGGCTGTGGGTTATCTTAAGTTAACATCCTACAGATACTGACAGAAATTACAGAAGACCTCAATCCAAATAATTGATACCCTGATAAGACTTAACTGAAAGTTCCAAAATTTCAAAAGCTTTACCAATTAACCTTATCTGCTAACTGTATTATCTATTTCACACCTAAAGCCCTGATTTGTATTTTCACACATCTTGGAGAGATTCATACCTGGACCTGTGATGGGCACCATCGCTTCTGCAGAGTCCTTAAGGCTGTAGCCACGGGTGATGTCTAATTGAGACACAACAGCAAATGTCTTGTAGGCAGTACAAGTAACTTCATTCTCCTTCTTGTAACCAATAGAACAGCTGCATACTCGTGTGCTAGCCTCATGTGGTATGCACAGCTGTTCACAACCACCATTGTTGTTCATGCATGGATGATTTGTAGCTGGGGAGGAATGAAGAAGTCGTTCAACAATAAAATCAAGGAGAATCTAACACAGATCAACAGCAACTTCTTTACCTTGTCACTGTTATAAACTAGCAGAACACTAGACTGCTCCAAATCATGGCAGAAACAATCTTAGCACTCTTCTACATTTTATTGTAAACTATGACTGCTTACAAAGGCATAGGGAAAATGAAAGATAGTAATGCATAGACAAATCCTTACTAAACAAACACTGTTAACATTGAAGTTAACCACTCTACATGATCCCCAGCCACAGTCACTGACCCCGACACACGTAACGTAATTCCAAGATACATCTGAATGTTATGCTGTTTTAAGACATTTCCCCACTACAATTATACACACAAATAGCTCAGGCTCTTTTATACACTGATGCTAGAAATTATAAATTAATAATTATAAAATTCAGTGATTAATTTTTCAATATAATATTCAGTCATACAGATTCTCATTATACTGAATTTGTCAGACACAACCAACCCCAAATCTTGTATTGTTTATTTTTTAATGTATAAAAAGTTGTTTATGTAAAATCAGTTCACATTTTTATAATTTATCTTTATACAAAATTTCACATGGTAGCATCAATTGTTTAATATTTGTCATCAAACAGAAAGCTAAATGCAAGTTTCGTGTGGCTGTTACGTTGCTGCACTGCATTTTACAAAAGAATTACTTTAAACAAAGTTATACTTTTTACAAGATTACATTATTACAGAATTCTATAATTCATAGCATACTGCCACTTCTATGTCTGGAGTTCACACATGGCTGCTATATTGGTACCTAAAATTCACAAAATAAAAAAGTTTATGAATGAGTAGCCTTCAATGAAATTACATGCATAACAAGTGCGATAAAAATCTGTCAGTTTAGTCCTTCTGTGGACAGACACATGAACATATGGACATTATGATACCATAAACATATTTTTCCTTGTAAAATAAGGGAAGTATACTAAAGAAGTACTGATTGTATGGATGTGTTTAAGTATCTCAAAACTCACTTGGTCTCTTTCTGAAAATTGTGAAGGTCTTGAGATCAGCTTCGTTGTCTATGAGTAACTTTGGATTGTCTCCTTTAGGCAAGTCAACCCTCTCAATCTTTTCATAAGATGGATCCAAGTAATAGAGTCGACTGTCCAGGACTGCAAGTGCTTTGGGGTGTGCAACATTGTTGGACTCTGACAGTAGGGTGATCACATTACCTCCATTCACATCCATCACTTTAATCTGCAACAGAAACCCATTAGGAACTTCGGAAGAAACTGCATTTCCAAATCACAATTAATATTCAGGAATTTTCCTGGAAACACTATGAGCAGAGATACACAATAATTAACTTACAAAACTTGGGTACTGTACACTGAAGTACAGAAGCTTGGTGTATAGATCTATGGTTATAGCTTCTGGTCGTTCTATGTCTTCCAGTAATATGATTGGGTTTGATCCATTCATGTTCACTTTTCCAACCTTGGCTGGAACTCCGTATCCTCCTTCATCCATCCAGTACAGCTTCCTGCATCAAACAACAAAGTCCATGAGTGCGTATAGTAATATCAGAAAACATTATAGAATAATCAGACTCAGACTTACTATTCAAAGAAAGACAAATACAAGGCAGAGTTGTTCAGCTGGGGAAAATATTAATTATGTGGATTACATTTCTGGATAATCTTTCTTAATCAAATCCATATTCAAAATAGGTATTTTTTCCGTCTTAAAAAATTTCCTTTGGTGTCATCACCCAGTAATAGAATCCAAGGCAGCACTAAACCACCTTGAAAGCCTGAAATATTTTTAAAATTTCCCACTTTCATGGAACCTGAAGGTTCCTTATTACATTTATATAAGCCTTCCACTGAAATAATAAAAAACGTATGTCAATAGGGTATAAACTAATGAGCAGAGAGCCAAAACAACTATCAAAACATTGTGTACAACAAATATATCACAGACAACCTGTAACATAATTGTGTTTAATGAAAATCAGTACCAAATATCAAAGCAATGAAGTCTTCTTGAGAGATCAATATGGAATAAAACTGACATTTCAGAGAAAGTCTCTGCCTCCATCATCTGAACCAAAAATGGTGTCCTTTCATGTATGACCTTTGGCCAATAGGGAATGAGGACAGACCCATCTTGGTACTATTCATACAGACACGCAGCAGATGGGTGCATCCACATTCCTCATTCGCCAAAGGCCATACATGGAAGGACATCATTTTTGGTACATATAACAGCAAACTTCAGTCACCCTTCACATTCCCTGAAGATGGAGACAGATAGTGTCTCTGAAACGTTGGACTACAATTCCATTTTGATGCAGCTTGTTGCCTGAGAAGATTTCATTGCATTTAGTCATCGCGAAAGCCTTAAGTCTTATATTCTCAAGACTGTCACTACATGCATCATCAGGGACTGATCATTAATTATATGGAATTAAAGCCTGAAAAGTAACACTCACCCATCCAAAGGATCCAGACACATGGATTTGGGTTTAGCAACAGAGGTTTTGTTGCCATCATTGGCTAGGATAATTGTCCGATGTTTCACCTTCCCATCTACTTTCACAGCTTCAAAATTTGATGCCATTCGGTTGCCAATATACAGATTGCGGCCCAACCAATCAAATGCTATAGTGTATGGTGCCCCAACTATACCAGAGTCTCCATTTCCTAGGAATGAAGTCTTGTTTCCACCTCCATATGGACTTACATAAATTGTGCACTGTGAACAAGACAGAAGCTGTCACTTGTGATTTTCTGGGTTCTATTGCTATGCAGTCTCATAGAAGTTTAGTCTCTATAATAGAACTTTTGACACAGGAAACTGATCTACAGCAAAATGTGATGATAATACAACATATACTGCTTCTCATATTTATGGAATTCAAAGTAGAATTGAGACAGACTGCATGTCCAGAGTGAATATCTCATAAATAAACAAAATTCCATACAATTAAATGAAATTATCTGAAAAGTTCATTATTGTTAAACTGCGCTACAACATATATACAGGGTTGGAATGCATCTGTTTTCAGTACTAGGTCATTTTCAGCACAGTTGAAATAATGACCTACACAGTGCACCAAGCAAACAAACAAACATGTCCAAATGTGATATAGTTCTATTCAATTGAATAAGCTGATAACTTTGTTGTTCTCAATCAAGAATGAAGTTTCCCCTTGGTTTTGTGTCTCCTTTATCACTATAACTGCAGTCAGTAACAGAACTAGAATACAATGAAAGAAAAACTCAATGTTATTCAGAAAACTGAATAAAATCCATAGGGTTTAGAATTAATTTGATGATGTCATAAAAGTACTATATACCAATGTAGTCACATATCTGTATAGTTCAGTTGGTGATTTAAAAAGCCTTCTGTTAAAATAATATGTTCGAATCTCTTTCAGTTTAATAATTATGCCTAAGCAATAAATCAAAGCATGACAGAGTAAAGGAGATTCAAATTTATCTCTCTCACTTAAGAGATTTTCCCCTCTAATAATAATAATAATAATAATATATTTACATTCCATGGATCCATAAGACAGTCAGATGACAATAGGATGCGGAAAAAGTTTTTAGCAGTAGAGCCCTTAAAAACAGCTTTAGAGAATTATATGAAACAATTGTACTAGCTGTTTTGTATAGTTGTGAAACATAATCTCTTCTTTTTAGAGAAGAATATAAATTGTAGATGCCTGAAAAACGTGCCTAAGAGGGCTGAAATAGGCAAGCTGGGATATTATATAAATTAAATGTGAAAACATATACATGGCAACTAAAGCCAGATTCCTGTCAAACACTGACTCAACTAAACCCCACCATAGGTACTACCATAGCCTCATTTACATTTCTTGCTGCCACAGTTGCAACCATGAGAACTTAATTTCAATTTTTTCTGCATCTCACAAATGTCACACTCATACAGTCCAGCACTGCCTATTGCATTAGGAGTATATTATTATTGTTATTGTTATTAAAAGAAGTATCAGCATTAGGTAGAAATGTATTGCAAATACTCCTTACATTCTCATCATCATCATCCTTGCCTTCAACCCAGAACAATATCTGCTTCTTGCGATCAAAGTCTAAGTGAATTCCACCTTCAATTCCTACAATTGGTGTGAGGAAGCCGCGTGTCTTATCACCAGGAGTCAAGCTCACGTCAATGACCTGAGATGCACGCATCACCATCAAGAATGGTACTTCCTCTGTTGACACATCAAAGTAAACTTCTATTAGCAAGTGCTGAATAATTAATAAAACAATCACAATACAAAGTTCTGAGCATCAATAAACAAATTTTGCAAATGATATCTAAAGGGAGAAGCTTGCTACTATCTCTACAGTTTCAAACTTAGTGATTATGAACATGCTGAGCTGACAAAAAAGCATGTTCTGCTAGACCTGTCACAATCCAATCTGGCAGCTGTTCAGAGGCTAGTTTCCTCTAACAAGGAATTAACATACCTATTAAAAGATGGCTCAATGCACAATACAGCAACTTCTCATTATAAGAATGTTTGACTAACAAATCAATTACATCACTTCTGTCAAGCACAATTAACTTTTGCTACAACAAAAACACACCAACCTGAATAAAAAAAAAAGATTTGCACCAGGGAATGAATTATCACCAGTCAACATCAAACAGCATGGCTTAATTTGCTCCTTTAATCCTTTGTTGCATTATTCCTTCTAAAGTTCATCTGTTTTGCTTTTTTTATTATTCATTTCATATTAATCACTGCACATTATAAAACATACACACAACCACACATAGGTGCAAGCATACTAAAAATTTACCTTTCTTTCCTCTTATGAGTATGTATCATCTCAGCTGACTGTATCTCCAATTACTGTCTTCAAATTAATTGTAAGATAATTATAATTTAAGTAGGTTCCAACAAATTTTTGACTCTCACCTACAATGCATTTCCCATCAGGCTGGATGCGATAGCCAGGTTTACACTTACAGGTGTAACCATAAGACGCAGATGGAGACAGAAGACAAAGCTGTGAGCATGGAGCTCCTTCACAGGGATTGTTTCCATTAGATTTAGGTTGCAAGGAAGGATGATGTACATGGATGCTAAGTGGCTGAGATATAAGATGTGACACCACAGTCTGATTCTGCCCACGGAACTTGTGTGCCGACAACACACGGTTCAACTGCCGATCAGTCCAGTACATTGTGTCCTCAAATAGTGTAAGTGAGTGTGGATGCAGCAGGTAATGACTACCAGCTAGAACTTGTTGACGTCCTGAGCCATTGTAATAGCAGAAGTCAATAAAATCCAGCTTTGAATCTGCAAAGTATACACGTTTGTTTGCAATATCTAAGGTGAGACCATTTGGCCAGTAAATTTTGGTACTGATGATGACACTACGGTTGGTTCCATCCATTCCAACCCGCTCAATACGGGGGTTCTCTCCCCAGTCAGTCCAAAATAGCCACCGAGCTCTGAAAGTAAAAATCATCGTCACAGTACATGTTTGCATTCTGAAATAAACTAATTTAAACTGTTAATGTTCAAACTATCCAGATGGAATGTAGACTAATTAAAAGAGATGTCTCTTCTCCGAATGTCTCTAACAGTGGTATTGTACTATTACTTTCTATGTTTTGGACTTTATCCATTGCTATTTCAAAATGTCTCCATAGATCAGGAATACTGGATCCAACAAAATAGGTATCTCACCCTATTTTACATGAAGCTGAAGAAAGACCCATCCTTCAGAATGTACCAATTTTTTAAGATTTCTTAAGACTTAAAAACAGACAGTGAATAAGTCCAAAAAGAAAAGAAATGTCCCAGATAAGGTTTAATAGCCTGGGTTGAGACAGAGTTCCTTGCAACTAGTAAGGAATGTTGACAAATAACAGATTCAAGACAGTGCCCAGGGGTGGGTAAGCAAAACAGCTACCAAGGATGCACTGATCACAGGGGTGAAACAATTTATAATCTAAAGTATCTTGAAAACATACACCTATTCTCTAAGGCATACATTTATCTAGCAATACATCAAGCATTACATAGGCTCACAGCCATGTTCTGAAGAGGTTACACAGCTACTCTAAAGGCAAGTGTTTGATGTACAAAATGCATGAAGAATTTACAAAGAAAAGCATGTTTATATACAGAACTCACCCCTTGCTAGGGTCTAGAGCCATTCCTCTTGGCTGTGTTATGTTCTCCTTAAGCAGAACCATTCTGTTGAGACCATTTTCCTTGGCAACTTCTATTGTATTGAGTCTTGAATCCAACCAGTATAAGTTTCCTCCAATCCAATCATATGCCAGTCCCTCAACTAGATCCAAACCATTTGATATCACCTAAAGCAATCAAAAACTCTAATCTCAATTTAAATAATGTAATGGTTACTTATAATATTTAATTAAACTTTGAATATAAAGACAAATAAGCAGACAGCATTTTGATATTGTCTACTCATATAGTTCAATCGTTCTTAACCCTTTAACTAATGGTGAAAAGAAATGTAACATGACTGCATATTTGTCAATATTCAGACACAAAGTGACTGCAACGAGAAACAGGCTGGAGGAGAAAGCATAGCCCAAACCACTGACATGTGGTGCCAGATTGAATTATGCCCCAGATCTCAGGCACGATGAATATGATTTCTCATTTTGCAAACCTTAATCATTATACCTCAAATTAATCTTAAATTTTAAACAGCAGAACACGCACAAAAATAATGGCTTTACACTAATAAGTAATATGTTCTTAATATTGGTCAACTTGTCAAGAAATCCCTGTCATTTATGGAACCCATGAGTACATTACAGTGTTCATAAGAGCCCACCCCTGGTCTCTATCCTTAACCAGATGTATCCATTCCAAACCCTCATATTCCATTTCTTTTAAGATATTTCAATGCTATCCAACTGCCTACATCTTTCTCCCAAGTGGTCTCTACCCTTAAGGTTTTCTGGTTAAAATTCTGTGTGCATTCTCATAGCTCTCAAGCACACTACATGTCTCACCCATCTTATCCTCCTTGATTTGCTCACCCTAATCTACTTAGTCAAGAGCACAAATTAAGAAGTTTCGTATTATGTAACTTCCTCCTGATACACTCTCCATCTTAGGTCAAAATAATGCCCTCACATAGTGTCTATTAAAAACATTTAGCAACATCAAAAATGGAACTACAGTGAGTGGAACTTACTTCTTGTACTTCACTTCCTCTGTCTAACCGGGAAATCTTCTTCAACTTCATGTCTGACCAAAAGATGGTGCCAGTGTGCATATTAGAAGCTGTTGCTACAACATTTTCAACAATGATTGGGACTCTCTCAAGTCCCTGTTCTTTGAGGTCAGCCACCAAGATGGAATGACGATTTGAAATGATGAGGAATGCTGCACTGTGGTCTATTCAAAGAAAATAATTTCACACCTTTACTACAAAACTGAAAAATACAATCAGTAATATGATGTTATAATGAATATGACAGCTCATGTAGTAATGTAACTGAATGTTATTAAAAAGTAAGTAGTCTGAATCTGTTATATAGCAGTGCTTGACACCATATAACACCTTGTTTGACTTGAGGAGGCCATGGACCGAATACGGACTAGAGAGCCATAGAAGAAGAAGAAGAAGAAGAAGATCATGACAAACACCAGCCCAATGTCTTGAAACAGATCATGGCCACATCTTTCCCCATCATTTTCATTCATATGCACATTATCATCCTGTCATCCCATTACACATAAAATAAACTCTGCAGGTGATAACACTACTAAGAATTCTATATACCAGCCTAGAATGTGTATGAATGGGAAACAAGTGAGGGTAGCATCAATCAAAATGTATTTTAAAGCGATATTGCTCTTGATTTCAAGGACATAAAATAAATAAATGTTACATAAACTGGATATACTGAGCTATGCAGGTGAGAATGAGCTCTGATCTCCTAAATCCAAAACAATAAGAACATTTCAACACTTAACTACACAAAACAGAGATTCAAGAATTGTGTTCAGCATGCAAAATTCAAAACCTTTTCCAACTGAGTAAACTGAGAACAGACTTCACTGCCATTCTCACAGAACAAAGATAACTGCATTATACCACACTATGAGAAAAGAGAAATGGAAAGCATCAGGAAATAAGATAACAATACATTCAAAACACTGAATGTACAACAAGCAGGCAGAGACCAGAATGATTAATACACTATAACTGGAGGAATTAGAAATTAAAATTAAACTGTTCTTACTGATGGCCTTGCAGGTGTGTTTATTCGGTTCTAGAGTATATCCAGGAACACAACTGCAGTAGTAGTTGCCTTTCGTGTTTGTGCACTGCTGCGAACAGCGACCAGGAGGCTCACATTCATTCATATCCTCACATTCAAGTGAATCATTCCTCAATACCTCTCCATGTGGACATGTGCAAATGGCTCCCTGCAATATGGAAATAAATTTCAATCATCATATCTGGCAGACAGATTACCGACATCAAAATACATACTTCCTTTTATTAGTTACAGCTCTTATTATAAAAAACTGTAGCCACTGAAAATATCATCTCTGTAAAAGAATAAAGAACAAGAAGACATGTGAAAACTTACCGATGGGGTCTGTTTGCATTTGTTGGAACACAGTCCTTCTTGGTGTTCACATTCATCAAGGTCACAGCCTTCTCCTTCATCAGCACCATTTGGACAATCAAGTTTCCCATCACAAACCTTGGTGAGGTTCACACAACGCTCCGTAACTCCCGGACACTGCCATTCACCTGAATCGCAACTGTAATACAAGAAGCACACAATCTAATCCGGAGCATTATATTTAACGGTGTGAGTAAATTGTGTGATTCTAACTGCATACAAGAGAAGTCCAATGTGTAAAATTTAATTCTGTACTAGCAACCATAAAACTATACTTAGATTTGAATTTCTCACAGCAGTGGATATGTCAATTTCTCCAAAGTAATCATACCCAACTAAAGATTGCATGGTGTCAACCATTCAGAAGACCACAACCAATATAAAAACATACTGGTTATTAAATTAATGCCTATATAAAGTACAGTACAGATAATGAGGAAATATTTGTAGCACTATTGCCCTAGACTTGTGTTTGGGAGGTATCTCGCTCGAATTTTGACAAGATATCTGGCTAACCTGATTGAAGACTGACTGGCTTTACTGCAGATCAGTAACACACACTATTAAGCCACAGAAGTTATCAACATTTTCCGACTTTAATCCAACTGAACAGATGTCACTGATCTGTATTACTTGCAAGCAGAATACTATTTTATGTACATGGTTCATAGTAATATTTGCATTGTTTCCACAGGATATAAAATGTGAATTTTACCTCATCTCAAGCCCAACACACACATATAAGGCGTATCAGTTTGTAAGCACCAAATTTGATAACATCATTAGTAATGTTATGTCATCAGAAAATGATCCACTCATGCATGTTAATTAAAAGTTTCTCTTGTCCTGATTAAAGATTTAAACTTGCAGATAAAATCTTAGCCACGTGTATTTTAACAGTACAATATTTCCATCAAATTTGTAGCTATGCTTTCACCATCTCATAGTCAGGTGTAAATATGTTATATGTATATTCTGATACCTGAAAGGTGGTGGTCCACATGCATGTCGATCATCCTCATCAGAACCATCTATACAGTCATTCTTCCCATCACAGATGTATGCTTTGAAGATACATTGAGAACTGTTACATTTGAAGAAGCCTGCCTGGCAGTCCACCTGAAACAAGACATATTGATGGGAATTACAGCATGATAAGGAATATATTAGATGTCAAGATTTAATGGGCTATGAAGTCCAAATATAAAATCAGCCATACATTCTGGCTCAGCAGTAATGGTCTTCTGAATCAGCTGGTACTTTGCCTTCCCTTGCACCATGCGGCATTCCCATAATTTTCCCCCTCTATCTCATCCCTTTTCCACTACTGATAAGCCAAATCAAACTGTTAGACTCATTCATAATGCAAACTTCAAACTAGTGGACTAGTGACACCGAGAAGCCGTTTCAGTGCCTGGAGTAGTTGGGATTCCCTTGTAGCCTGGATGATGAGTCAGTTTCCCAAATGTTGTTTCTCCTTTGCTTCTTCAACCCATCTGTTCTGCTCATCTCCAGAATATTCTTATGCTTGTTTTCTGCAGATCAGCCACGTTGCTCAATTTCTCAGAGACAATTACATATTAATTTATTTTGTTCAAATATCAAATGATGTCCAGAAGTTTGATTATCAAGGTAACAATATTAAACAGAATATCAATATCATCTACAGGTAGCCCTCGATTTACGCCGGGGATGCATTCCTGGACGAACCGGAGTAAATTGAAATTCTTTTAGAATGTAAATCAATGGGAAGTCAATGACACGCGTTCCCAGCACCCAAACAATGACGAGTAATATAATGGCATTACATTTAAAGCTCTGAAATAACATAAATAAAATGAAGGGAATTTAAAGAATATATTTTATACACTTACAATCAGCAATTCATTGGTCCCCACGATTGACTGTGATTCTTTCATGTGACTGATGTGTACAGTCATCTCCGCTGTTATGCGATAGTTGCATTCATGTAAGACGCCGACCTATAGAAAATCGCGTAGTAAAAATAACCCCTGTACCTCCGCAGAGATTAAATTAGTCCTTTGAAAGTTTAAAGCGCCAGGAATGAATCTGCATAAGAGCAAACTCGCATATGCAAAAGTTTGCATTTCACAAACAGCTTTTACCGATTGGAGCAAATTCACGTTGACGAAACATATGTAATTGGAGAGATGACTGCATTTATAATTTTTATTCAAAATCAGCGATGTAAGAATTACGATTTAGTATAAGAATCAGTACGAGATACATTGTAAAACGTTATAAATAATAATAAAATATATTTTTTTCACTTTTTGACTTGCTGGTTTCAAAATCGGCGTTATTCTGAATCGGCGCAAATTGAACCAGCGCAAATCGAGGGCTACCTGTATATACATTTTACACAATTAATGACTGTCTAAATGGTGTTCATATTTTTTAAAACATTCTGTATATGAACCTACTGTTCCACAAGATTCAGGCTCATCTGTATTATCGTCACAGTCAGCTGTACCATCACAGAGCCATGGTCGAGGGATACAAATTCCTGATGACTGGCATTGGAACTGTTTCTCTGTATCACATTGATCAGGTGCTAAGGATGCTGAAACAAACAGGTTTGTATAAATTGTTGATGGTTATCAACATCCATTCATTGTCCAATAATTTTATACAAGATGAATGAACTGGTTCTATGTAAAATAAAAATCATTATCACAACTGTTCATGTTATTTTTGTTTTTCTCACTGTGATAATTACACAATGTTACTTTAGACTTAACCTTAATTATCCTTATCACTTCTCATGTGCAGACCAGCTCTACTTGCACTGCATAGCGTACTGCTACACCATAACACGAAGTTAAGTCCAATGGGCAGCCTCAAGATAACGGGGTTTAAATCACCTTTACCCACATGATAAAAGTTAATCAGCACAGCTGAAGTGTTCATAACTGGAATCTCATTATTTTCCCCCCCAATTTGGGTGATCTTATTTTTGCAACTGCTATATTTCTATGGTTGTCCATAATAACCATCATCCTCATTCACCTTGAAATTTTTAAAACTGTCCCTACTACTTACGACAGCCGTTCTCATCACTGCCATCATTGCAGTCTGGAATGCCATCACATTTGTAGGTCTCTTGAATGCACTGCTTGAGATCAGAACACTTAAATTGAGTGGCTGAGCATGTGATGGGTGGACAGCCTTCCTCATCTTGGTTGTCAAAGCAGTCATTGTCTCCATCACAAACCCAGGACTGAGGAATGCAATGTCCTGAACGGGGACACGTGAACTGCAGCACAAATAAAGTTTTGTATTATTATGATAACTTGTGTCCTTAAAATGAGGCTTATCAATGCCTTCACACAGAAATGGCAGTGAAAAAGCTGGATTAACCCTACTGCTGCAATATTCGATAGAAGTCAAAAGGCATCCATTAGAGCATAGTACAACATTTTACTTCAGTCCACATTAAGAATAACCTCCTTTCAGTGCATCATTCAACTTCTCACACTGAGCTATGAAAATGCATTTTTGTTGGTCTGCATAGTACTGATACCTAGTTCAAATCATTTGAAGTTGTACAAAAATTTTATAAATAATGAAAAAATAATACACAGCAAAAGGGTCAATGCTACAATAACTTATAAATCAACTACTACGCAAGTATAATCATACTAAATATAAATGTACATTGACAATGTAACTACCAAAATATTTATTAAATTCTCAGTATTTTCTATTTTGAACAAGCAGGTTATATCTTATACGAGATTTCATTAAATTCAGAGTCAAGGAGCACCACTGTTTTTATTATCTGGGGAAATCAGCCATGGCTAAATTTGGGTAATTATATCTAGGTACATGACAACAGTATCCTGACTGAAAAATGTAGATGCATGGACTGGATCATCAGGAAAGCGATAATGATCAAGTTCCATTCTAATATAAACAGGCACCTCACTTGCATTATGCGGCAATAAAAGATGGTTTGAAACAATGTCAGGGTACATAGTTCCCTTTTACATGGCATTCCTCTCCAGTGGCTCTCATAAGGGCCTTCATTTATAGGTGCCCTAAGGGGGACCTTATTTTATTTTTATGTTTTTGCTTCCCTTTGGCATAGAAAAGACTTGATCTCTCCCTCATTTATAACTTCTGGCCAATCCTTCCAACCTTGCTATATTACTGTTTCATTTCCCAGCACTACTCATTTCTATCCTGAAGACAGAGATGACAAGTTCCTCAGAAATGTTGGTTTACACTTCCAGGACTAGATGGTATCATAATCCAAGAAATCACAATTTTAAAGCAACCTCAGCTTACCCATCACGTTGGATTTCATTCCGTACCTGGAAATAAGCACATGTTTTCTCTGTGCAGAAGTCCCCTTCATCCGAACCATCACCACAGTCATTCTCAGAGTCGCATTTCCAGGTCGCGGGGATACAGCGCCCATTCTCACAACGGAACTGTGAAAGTGCACAGGTCACGTTGACACAACCGGTCTCATCCGAGAAGTCACCACAGTCATTCTCAGAATCACATTTAAAGCTGCCAGGAATGCAGCGCCCTGTGGTACACTTGAACTCTCCTGATCCGCACGTAGGTTCTGCACAATCACAAGAGAGGTTCATTAATTTGATTCATTTTCATGCTGGGGTTAAACATGAGACTTTATGGTGAGAAGACAATGACTGACTAACTGATCTATGGAAGTCATCACTTTATTTTCACAGTTTAAGCCTTTCCATACTGCATGCAAAATGTCTTGTTTACAATTACTTTATCACATCCTAATATTTCAGTATTTTTAAACTAATTTATTAACATGACAGCACAGATGCAGTAAAATATAGTGGCCAGAAATGGGCCACTGAGTCTAAATCATGTCACCCATTGCTTAATGACATGAAATAAAATGAATGCTTAGTTCCATCAATTTATAGTATAGACATAAGCTTGTTGCATGAAAATAGACATTTGACTGAATTGTAAGTAGCCCTTCCTGTCTATATTTATGTGGTGTTAGTGGAGATCAATAACAGAAAAATATCTCACCAACTTCCAACACACAATGCAAATTATTTGTGACTTTTCAGGAATTAAAATTATGTTAGCTCTCACCACATATTTTTTGTCAGTATAAAATAACTTGGTTGTGTAAACAAATCTGGAAGTATTTTTTAAATTTTATTTTATATTTTAGTCTGCTTAACATCTTTACATTCACCCTAACAATCAAAATCTGCAAATGTTTTAATGTTATCTTTTTCAATCTATTTTTGTCTAAAAGGAGCCAAGGTTATCTTGTGACATCTTATGGAAAAAATTATATTTACTATTGGCAGAAGCTTCTACACGATGTCAACAGATGACCTACACTTCCCGGGCAAAGCAATCTGAACTTACAAAAATATGAGTGCCACCACACGTCACATTACTGTGAGTTTCGCAGTGAAAGAATTAACAGAAATACAGTAACAGAATGTATCTGTAAATAAAAACCAACACTGAAAATGTTAATGTTCAATTCAAAACTAATACATGTGGAATCTGTCCTGGACTAAGTGGCATTATGGCATAATTTTCTCAATTTACTTCATTTTCTGCTTGCCAGCAATCAATCCACAAATGTTACTTGTCTGTTATCATCAACAAAACAACAACAACAAAGCTACATAATAGATCCATTTGGGACCACTGTACCAAGGAAGTCAATCCCAGTCCTGTCAGTTTGAACTCAGATTTTAAATACTGAATAGAACTAATCATCAATCATTTCCACCCTACTGTTATGACAATTATTAAATAAGCCTTGATATGGGTCTTCTTTGAGGATAAAATTGTTCTATTTTTTCTCTATGAGGATATCTGTTGATGTTACTTACTAGTGCAGTTTTGTTCTTCATCCGAGTTGTCAAGACAGTCATCATCACCATCACAGACCCACGCTTTCGGTATGCAGCGCTGATTGTTACATGTGAAGTCCCAAGTATTGGGACAAGCTTGTACTGGAGGTTCTGCGTTAGGGTCTGCCTGACAAGTCTGGTTTTCAGGTTCCACCAATCTCTCTCCATAAGGGCAACCACACTTTGCCTGCCATCAACATACCAGACTGCTTCAACATTTTTGATATCTGCATACTAAATTACTCTGAAACCTAAGTGTCATAGTTTTCCAATGTACTATTAAAAAACTGCAGAAGGAATGCAGAAATGGTTGGGGGGGGTCCAATAAAAAGAAAGAAATTAAAGTACCACGAGAATTAAAGTACTGACCAAGAAAGTCATTTCCAGAAAAGGCAATGCACTTTCCTGGTATGTATAGTATGGTACCAAATGTTTTTAGGGCAAATAATATAGGTAGCCCTCGATTTGCACCAGTTCAATTTGCGCCGATTCGAATAACGCCGATTTTGAAACCAGAAGGTCAAAAAGTGAAAAAAAAATATTTTACTATTATTTATAATGTTTTACAATGTATCTCGTACTGATTCTTATACTAAATCGTAATTCTTACATCGCTGATTTTGAATAAAAATTATAAATACAGTCATCTCTGCAATTACGTATGTTTCATTAACGCAAATTTGCTCCAATGAGATCGATGAATCGGTAAAAGCTGTTTGTGAAATGCAAACTTTTGCATATGCGAATTTGCTCTTATGCAATTTCATTCCTGGTGCTTTAAACTTTCAAAGGACCAATTTAATCTCTGCGGGATTTTCTATAGGTCGGTGTCTTACATGAATGCAACTATCACATAGGTACTGGGAACGCGTGTCATTGACTTCCCATTGATTTACATTCTAAAAGAATTTCAATTTACGCCGATTCCATTTACACCAGTTCGTCCAGGAACGCATCCCCGGCGTAAATCGAGGGCTACCTGTAATTGCAACATCAGATAAGCAATTGCCTACAGATTGACTCTTACTTAGTTCCTCTGTGTAGCCGTCATTTTTACATTTCTCCAGCTACTCTCTCTCTACACCAAGTTCTATAAGGTTTTGTGAGTGATAGCTGAATTGTAAGTTAATAGTTATAGTACCATCAGCATTCAAAAATGTTAAGAAGAAAATACAATAAGGTCTACAGAAAACTATGTTAACAATTTCTGTGGGCTGTCCATTATGGATTATAAACAGTTTTACTGAAACATAGCGTCAACAAATTACAAAACAATGTAAAAAAACACAATACAGTAAAAAAGTTTTTGCTTGTCTCAGCTTTTCCTTAGGATGAAATCAGTTGAAGTAATAACTTACCTGCAGTTCTGTTGTGTTGTCTCTTGGAACAGCAAAACAGAGTTTTTCACAGCCACCATTGTTAACTGAGCAAGGCTGATTATGGTCAACGGTCTGCACAGAACCACTGTACACCTTCACACCATACAGACGATTTGTTTGTGACTCCCGCACCAGAACTTCTTCCAATTCTCCTGACAGTTTGTGTAGCTTGATAATGGCATCCAGTCTCCAGTCCGTGATGTACATCCAGTCTAACCAAAAGGTACAGTATAATAGTTATGGAACATTTATACATATAAATACAAGATATTCTTTGCAATTTAGCAGTGTTTAGAATTTCATGTAAAGTGGGGTTTACCAGACTAATACAAAACAATTTCAAATTCAAAACTTAACTTCTATCATCCATGCATCATGCTGATAAGTGCGTTCCAGCCGGACGTGTGTCACAGTAGCATTATACTGAAGTGGACCTCTATTTTAAGTAGTTATGACATTGTACTTTTGTTTACTGCTCTATATAGTATTCTGCTATGCTTTCCTGCTGCAAATTATTTATAATTTTCAACCCTATAAAGGTTACTGTCACCAAGAAAGTGTCATTTTCCAAGACACTGTCACGTATTCAAGGTCTCGTCAGCTCTGAGGCAGTGCCATCGCAGCCAGAAGAAGTAATACATAGTTTCTGAAATAAATATTTCATTCGTGTGTTCGTAGGTGCAAGATGATGGGTGTGTTCTGGGACTGGTAGACCAAAGCACTATTAGAAGTTCTGAATACAGAAACATAACTCTGTATTCTTTATGCAAGTAGGAAGTAATTGAAAACTCTCTCAACAGAATACATGAGAGAAGTTCAATATTGGAATATTTTTATTGTATAATTGGCAACACTGCTGAGGCCTGGTCATATTGTATCTCAAGGTCAGATAGTAACATGCTGTAACTGTTTTAGATTTGAGGTTTTCACAGCGGTGAGTATGAAGATTTCTGTCTTCTGGGTGTAAATGTGGTTCAGTTGTAGTTCATTTGTTCTGAGTAAATGTACTGATGTTTACAACTAGAAGGATAATTCACAGTGTGGAAATAAAGTTCCTCAAATATATTGATGAAGCAAGGTCAACTGACAGGTAAGGAAATTACATAAAAAACAGACTAAATATGATAGTGCAAGATGTAACACACAAATGAAGTAATCATTTTCAAAGAATGGATAAATAAAAATATATGAAATAAAAATTAAAATGTAGACCAAAAGGAAAACTTAATTTAAAAGACTTCTGACTGATTAAGTTTAGAATTAGGAACCAGGATAGAGCAAGCACAGCATCGACTCCATTTTATATGGGTTGATTGATAAGAGACCTAATTCATAAAAACGGTAAAAGAATGAAGTAGAGGTAAAAAATATCTCCCTTAAAAAATACTGTATACAGAAGCATTTTGCGGATTAAAAGCCTTGAACATGTGTGTGCATACAAAAATAAAATCTTTAATTTTCAGTATATTTCCTTAAACTTCAAAATACAGCACTTTATGAACTCACCTTTGTGAATAACTATTGAGAATGGATGCCGTATAAGTCGCGAGCTGACTGTTCGAATATCTGTTCCATCCAAATTAGAATGCTGTACATGGTCAAGCAAAGCATCACACCAATAGAGTCGATCAGTCTGAAAGTCCACTGAAAGTCCATTGGGCCAGCCTAACGTCACATTTCGGAAAACCACAAGGTTGCTGCCATCTGTATATGCTCTACTTATATTGGCTGGTCTGTCCCATTCTGAGAAGAATATGTACCTGAAAAAGCAATATAGGTAGCAGACTTTAATAACATACTACTTTCTTTAGATTATCATTGCCTTGAAGATTTCTTGTCTTCTGGGTTGTTGCACCATGTAGTCTGGTCGATGTTTACCAACGTTTCAGAGGTCATACTGCCTCTGTCATCAGGGCGATGAATCGCAGAGGAAGACCTAGAAAGTGCTACTTGGATACTATTAGAGAAATAGGACAGGCAAAGGGGAAAAGTTTAACACAGACAAAATTCTTAGCAAGGGATAGGAAAGAATGGAGGAGATGGACCGAGCAATCAACCCTGACGCTATAAAGGCACGATGGGAGATGAGAAAGAAGAAGAAGAAGATATAAAAAGTCTTGCTACAAAATGACTAATGCTCATTCTGTGAAATGTACAAGCAGAAAAGTGCTTAGAAATACATACCAAATTGTTTTAGCTATAATGTAAGAAAACCACTGAAAAAATATGTTGTACTCAGAATGAACCTGCTTACATTTATGCATTTCAATTTTTTCGCATCAGATCAATCTTTCACTTCCAGGTTATGAAAAAATCAAATAGGCCTACCTCAAAATGCAACGGTGCACTGGCCATGAGCTTAACCCCTAGTCTGCAATGCATACAGATGGCCTATCTTATTTTACTGTGCATTGAAATGATATCTCTATGAATGACGATGATAGGATTGTAATTTCTGAAATATATTAGGCGTTATCTTCCTTTTGGCATCAGCCAAATCCTTACCCTCTGTTAGGATGCACTACGATAGCTCGAGGTCTCTTGAGGTTGTTCAGCAGTATCCTCCTATATGTAACATTGCGAGTGCTCAAAACATTAAGCGTTCCTTTACGACTGTCAATGTAATACAAGTTCTTGGCCGCCCAGTCTACTGCTAGACCTTCCACTCCTTCATTCTGAGAAGCCAGAACAATCTCTCGGCCTGACAACAAACATTAATGACAGGTTTAGAACAATAACAACTTATCTTTTTAACAATTAATCTTCCATTACAAGGCAAAAAGTAAAAGGTTACATTTGAGACACTAAGATTTTCATTTCATATCTGAAGCAGAAGTGAGTATATGTTTCAATTTTCAATTTTCTCAGGTCTGTGGTCTAAAATCGAATAAATACCTCCCATTTTTGTACGCCAATGGTCACAGTCTTACAACATTAAAATTTTGCTCACCTTACATCTCAAGTGAACTTATACATTTGAAGACAGCAATAAAATGTTATGTACGCTAAGATGAAAGTGAACAGGAACATTACGAAATAATGTATTCATCAGTTTCAAGAAAACTAAGTACTTTCTGTGATCATAAACCCCTTTTTAACACTTTCCATGTCTAGTTTCTTCGAGGAATAGTAACTTCTGTAAAAGTAATGTTTCTACATTTCACTAATAACACACAATTTCCTTAGATGTTTCCATTGACTCCTACATTCTACAAGCAGCCCCACTGCAGCCTATAAAATTAATTTATCCTACCTTCCTTTCTTTTTAAATATAGTTTATGTATTGAGCTGTTATTCACCTGTTCCATTACGATGAATTCTGTAGATAACGTCCTGTAGGACATCAGAGTAATAGATGTACTTATCCTTAAAATCAAAATCGAGACCAACAAAGCGAGCTTTGCGTGATACAACTGGATCTATGGCATCACTGAATCCCTCAATCACAGGGTCCAAGACTCGTCCCTTGATGAATCGTTGCTGCGAATACATTAGAAATTCTTCAATAACTGCAAATAAACACCCAGAATACATTAATGTGTTATACACTTTAAGCTTATTTTTAGCAAATATCTTTTTGGAGAATATTCCTATATTATTTGCACATAAAATGTACTAATTCAAACAAAACAACTTATTTTAACATGTTAAGATTAATAATTATGTCATGGCTAAAAATAGATTTAATTTCTTGTTATATAAATTCCAAAAGTTTCTATAAGTGTTTTATTATATTTTAAGTAATGGTATCTCTCAGTTTAGTAAAATTCATAATAATGTAAACGAAGTTTTTTCTCTTGGTCTTATTGTATATTCCTTTCAACATCAAATTAAATGAACATTTTGTTAGAATATGCTCTTCTGGGTTACAAAACTTGATATTATTGTAAGTAGTTAACAATTCTGAAAACATGTTTCCTCTACTTTCTGGTCATGCCTGCGAACGGCTTTCCATTGCAGTAGCCCTGAAAACGGCTTTCTTATACCCTGTTTCCACTGACCTGGACAGGGTTCTTTAAAAAGTCTTGCTACAAAATGACTAATGCTCATTCTGTGAAATGTACAAGCAGAAAAGTGCTTAGAAATACATACCAAATTGTTTTAGCTATAATGTAAGAAAACCACTGAAAAAATATGTTGTACTCAGAATGAACCTGCTTACATTTATGCATTTCAATTTTTTCGCATCAGATCAATCTTTCACTTCCAGGTTATGAAAAAATCAAATAGGCCTACCTCAAAATGCAACGGTGCACTGGCCATGAGCTTAACCCCTAGTCTGCAATGCATACAGATGGCCTATCTTATTTTACTGTGCATTGAAATGATATCTCTATGAATGACGATGATAGGATTGTAATTTCTGAAATATATTAGGCGTTATCTTCCTTTTGGCATCAGCCAAATCCTTACCCTCTGTTAGGATGCACTACGATAGCTCGAGGTCTCTTGAGGTTGTTCAGCAGTATCCTCCTATATGTAACATTGCGAGTGCTCAAAACATTAAGCGTTCCTTTACGACTGTCAATGTAATACAAGTTCTTGGCCGCCCAGTCTACTGCTAGACCTTCCACTCCTTCATTCTGAGAAGCCAGAACAATCTCTCGGCCTGACAACAAACATTAATGACAGGTTTAGAACAATAACAACTTATCTTTTTAACAATTAATCTTCCATTACAAGGCAAAAAGTAAAAGGTTACATTTGAGACACTAAGATTTTCATTTCATATCTGAAGCAGAAGTGAGTATATGTTTCAATTTTCAATTTTCTCAGGTCTGTGGTCTAAAATCGAATAAATACCTCCCATTTTTGTACGCCAATGGTCACAGTCTTACAACATTAAAATTTTGCTCACCTTACATCTCAAGTGAACTTATACATTTGAAGACAGCAATAAAATGTTATGTACGCTAAGATGAAAGTGAACAGGAACATTACGAAATAATGTATTCATCAGTTTCAAGAAAACTAAGTACTTTCTGTGATCATAAACCCCTTTTTAACACTTTCCATGTCTAGTTTCTTCGAGGAATAGTAACTTCTGTAAAAGTAATGTTTCTACATTTCACTAATAACACACAATTTCCTTAGATGTTTCCATTGACTCCTACATTCTACAAGCAGCCCCACTGCAGCCTATAAAATTAATTTATCCTACCTTCCTTTCTTTTTAAATATAGTTTATGTATTGAGCTGTTATTCACCTGTTCCATTACGATGAATTCTGTAGATAACGTCCTGTAGGACATCAGAGTAATAGATGTACTTATCCTTAAAATCAAAATCGAGACCAACAAAGCGAGCTTTGCGTGATACAACTGGATCTATGGCATCACTGAATCCCTCAATCACAGGGTCCAAGACTCGTCCCTTGATGAATCGTTGCTGCGAATACATTAGAAATTCTTCAATAACTGCAAATAAACACCCAGAATACATTAATGTGTTATACACTTTAAGCTTATTTTTAGCAAATATCTTTTTGGAGAATATTCCTATATTATTTGCACATAAAATGTACTAATTCAAACAAAACAACTTATTTTAACATGTTAAGATTAATAATTATGTCATGGCTAAAAATAGATTTAATTTCTTGTTATATAAATTCCAAAAGTTTCTATAAGTGTTTTATTATATTTTAAGTAATGGTATCTCTCAGTTTAGTAAAATTCATAATAATGTAAACGAAGTTTTTTCTCTTGGTCTTATTGTATATTCCTTTCAACATCAAATTAAATGAACATTTTGTTAGAATATGCTCTTCTGGGTTACAAAACTTGATATTATTGTAAGTAGTTAACAATTCTGAAAACATGTTTCCTCTACTTTCTGGTCATGCCTGCGAACGGCTTTCCATTGCAGTAGCCCTGAAAACGGCTTTCTTATACCCTGTTTCCACTGACCTGGACAGGGTTCTTTCGTTCTTCCATGGCTCTGATTGGCCATTCTTCTTGTGCTCCCTGTCTTTATCCTTCTACCTTTCCTATGTCATCCATTTACATCCAAGACCTATTCATCCTACCACAAACACAGACACAGCTGATTTCTCAGAAATGGTAACGACCTTCAAGACTCAGAATGTCATAACCCAGAAGAAGATAACCTAACCTCACACTGCTATGAAAACTTCAACTCTCGTAGAAGCATTCCCTTAGATAAATATTTTCCTTTTCTTTCCACTGGCCGTCTATTACTTTTTAAAAACACTTATCATAATCGCTTAACCTTCTCAGAAGTCTATGAAGACAGACTGTAACCCATGTTATATTATACTGCTTCATAAAAATAAAACAATGTTTCTTTATTTCACGTTACAGTGCATAAATCTGATAACGGAGCCAACGTATAAAAGAAAAAAACAGTACCACATTTCATGAATAATATATCAGAGCACTGTACAGTCAGTTAACTCTCAAACAGAATCACTGGCATATCAGGGGGAAAACACATACACTTATGAGCACAAAGATTGACAACATCAATTTGTCTAGAAGTAATTTTGAGCATGTAGAACATAATAAGAAGTTTAAACCATGGTAATGCTGAAACAATTTAATTATAATTGTTTTTTTATTCATTTATAAAATAAACTTGCATATCACATATATTTTTAAACTTACGATTACAATGCCGCTGGTCACTTCCAAGCATCCAGCCGATGTTACATGCACAACGGTATCCCAACGCTCCTGCTCCTTCACCAGCAGTTACAATACACATGTGATCACAGTTACCATTTTGATTTCCACATGGGTTTGATGCTGAGGAAAACAAATACATGGCATGACAAAACTGAAACTGAAAAAGGTGAAAACAAGACATGCGGAGAAAGTCTGGGAAATGCAGTTCTCCATACCATTCATTATCAACTACAAAGATATTTACATAAACTCGTACTGTACATTAGCCATGAATTAAACAAGTATAAATTAATTAAGCTAATTATACGTATATGTACTTGATGCTATGAGTAGCCATAGATTTAGTCAGACAGCTGAACACTAATAATACAGAGCAACAAAATAACATTTGCATACGTACATAATTATGTTTCATTACTGATATTGTACACACATAATTAATAATGGCGAAGTATTAAACAGTATTGCTATGTTTATTACCATAAAGCTGAATCAGTCCATGCACAGCCTTGACACCCTTCGGCTCTCTTACTTCCCTCTTACGGTACACCACCTGAATGCTGTTGTGGCCCTGATATTTGTTAATGCTCATGATTCCCTGCTTTGTGCCATCAGACCAGAAGATATGATTCTCAAATAGTGTAAGACGAGAAGGGGACGGTACCGTCTGACCTGAAAGTACCATAATATGTTGGTAACGCTAATTTGTTACTCAGATATTCACAGTTTTATTATTATTACTAAGGCAAAAGAGTGTGTCTCTGTGGAACTGTGGTCATTAATGGGCCCACTGACCAGTTCATGGACAATACATGAACGAATAAGGAACAGAAGTGGAATGTTACTGGTAGGAGGAA
This sequence comes from Zootermopsis nevadensis, assembly GCF_000696155.1. The sequence continues at coordinate 114,589 of NW_019060234.1, forward strand.
ACCAAAAAACTTGGATAAAAACCTGCCCCAGAGCCACTTTCTCCACTACAACTATTGCATGGACTGCGACGGGCATAAACTCAGGCCTCTGCAGTGAGAGGCCAGCAACTACTAACCACCTGAGCTGGCACAGCCATTTCATATTTTAACTGGGCTCCGCAGGGTGTGGGTGGGGCTTGACACGATGATAGGATGTCCATCAGTTTATTATCTTGTTACTTTATAATATTTTACCAACTGCTGGAGTTATATAACATTACATATGAGATATAGTAAAGTTATGAGTGATGAAAAAGTAGAGATGTGGAAAAGATAATCATGGCTTATTTTAAGGTATGCACACACAAAGTATGTTTATCCTCACAATCCTGCACACATTGATATAAATACATAACACAGACTCACTTTCTCCTTTGTTGGTCCACATCAAAAATTAAAAAATATGGTGACTCTCATTCAGTAATTGAGTACTTAACACAGACCAGTTGATTTAGATAAAGAACAAAAAATAATACAGAAAAAGCACCAATTATTTTCTTTTTGTTATTGTGAATAAGGTCCAGGCTAATGACTTACTCTGAGGCTAAATTCTTTGCTGTCTCCATCTTTTCCAATGACAACCATCTTATGAATATGAACAATGAATTTGGAAAAATGTGGAAGGAAATGGTTGTTGCCAAAGTTAAGGCAGTATAAAGGGCACATACCTAAAGGAATTGGACAAAACAGTGATAATAAAAGAGTACACCCAGACGCTGGGATTCACAACCAGGTTCTCTACAATGCAAAATGGAAGTACAGACCAATACACTTCAGCAAAGTGTGAAGAAACATTATGTAGTCAAACCAAATATGGTACGTGATGATTTGGCGTTATTACCTCGAACCACCAAGATCCTGTTGTTCCCTTCGTAGTCTACTGTCTCAATGTAATCAAGTAAGGAATCACACCAAAATACTCGCTTTGCTATGATATCAACTGCAACACCTGATGCTTTGTATGCAGCTTCAGATACAATGGCCATGGCATTTGTACCATCCATGTTTGCACGAATAACTTGAGTGCTATCAGCCACAAACATGTACCTGAAAGGCAACAAATGCACCATTAACTTCAACATCTAGAGCAGTGGTATTCAACCTTTTTTGTTCGCATGCCCCCAGATATAATTTCTCTTCAACTTTGTACCCCCAAAGTTGTTGGTGTATAATTCAAGGTATACATAGTATATAATCTACATCTAAAATAAATTAAACAAATTACATCCAAAATAATGTATTAAATAATAAGTTTTAAATGAGAAAAAGGAGAATCAAGATATTAAATAACAAATATATTATTGGCTATCATATAAAAATTAATAAAGGAACAAAGATATTTTAGCAAAGCAAAATTACATGTATAAATCCCGCCCAATAGTGTTCATTCAGGTTCCAAAGCAGTATGTGGAATAAAATGAAACTAGCCCCCCAGATAAGAATTGCATAAAGGAGAGAGAGAAATGGCGCTCCCAAGTTGAATGTCCTTACGTCTGGTTCTCGTGTGGCTAACCCTAAATCTGGCCCTGATTATTCAGTGTTTATCATAAAATAATTTTTTTTTAAATTTCACATACCCCCTAAGATGTCTTCGCGTACCCCCGGGGGTACGCGTACTCCAGGTTGAATACCACTGGTCTAGAAGTACATGATAAAGACATTACCCTGGCTAAGTTAAACAACAAAAATACTATTAGAAATAGTCATTAATACAGCCAGTATTTCCACGAAACCAGGCAGTGAAATAATCAAAACCCACAGAGTATGTAGACAGCACGTCTTTCAAGTTCTTGTCTTACCCAACTGTCGGATCCAGTGCTATATCCGCTGGATTGCTCAAGTTGCTACTGAGCACAACAGCGTGCCAATGACCATCCAGCTCAAAGACATCCACTTTCTGTCCAATAGCATCTGCTATATACAATTTGTCACCCACCCAGTCCACTGCAAGTGCAACTGGAGACCACATTCCAGGCAACGTGATGTCAGAATCAGACGAGACTGACGTACCAGATGACATCAGCTGTTGTGAATGAACCTGAACGACAAGAAGATGAAAAGGAATTTACAAATAAAACCCGAAATTTAACAACGGTACTCTGAAATGAATAAATCATTAGAAGCGATCAGAACGTAAGTTTGTAAGCAATCCATTTAAACTTCAACATGGATATAACGCAACATCATGGCACCACACAAACCATGTCTTCACATGGTTCCAATAGAGACTGGTGTTTTTAATATGCCATGGGATAAGTTTTTCTATTCCTTGTCAACAGAAGTTGGTGCCCTGATCTTTCAACCATCACTTAGGCTGGGGCCACACGACCATACAAAGTACGTCCGTTGTAACGCGCATCGTGACGTCCGTCAGAGAATTATGATTTGTAAGTACGGACAATACTATTATTATTTTCTTTTTCTAAATCCTTCCAAGCTGCCACGGTAATTGGCGCTCGCGTGGTGTCCTCACCTACGTCTGTACAAAAGTATGTGTGGCCCCGGCCTTATTCCCATGGAGTTACCAGTTTTAAATCTAAGATTTCACAGATCCTGCTTCATCATTTTCATTGCTCAAGCAAGAAAACAAAGCTAAAACAAGCCAAACCAGATGATAATGTAGGAAATCATTTCTTAATTGCATTGTCTGATGAAACCAGCCACCCTTTACCACCTTGCTCACTCAGTTACCAAACAGCCACGTACTCATTCACAGCTTTCCCTGATCAGCCATATTTCTATTAATTTAAATGAAAACAGTACTGAAAAGCTTCAAGTTATACCTTGCGAGTTTTCACATCTGACCAGTAGAGTTGATTGCGGCTGAAGTGGAAGTCGAGGCCACTGGCGCCAGTTGCATTTGCTACTAGCTGAACGTTTTGTCCTTGCGCTGTCATGCGCCAAACAGAATGATCATGAGCAAAGAACAGTAAGAGAGAGGAGTCATTAGGAGCTACGCACTGGGAGCGATTCTGAAGCGTATATCCGGGCATACAAGAACACTGGTATGAGCCATCAGTGTTTTCGCAGAGCTGCTCGCAGAAACCCCATTCCCGACACTCGTCTTTATCTGTAACATAAATAATACACTTCCGAATAAAAATTAAAGAATACTAACTAAGCCTTCTTCAGCAGAAATTACTACAGTTATTACTGTAATGTGCATGATCTTCGTGACTGTTTATTCTTCTTTATTACGACGTCTCCTTTACAGGAGGTTGGCGACATATTATGAACAGGATCCTTCCATCCTTTTCTCGGACTGGGACCTGTTCATATATGTTTTTAGGCAGGTGATACAGAAGTGGTTTGACATTGCTTTCTTCATGGAGTAATTGTTAGGATGCCACAGAGAAATCGGGGAAGCCCCGGAGGAAAACTCCGTGTTGCCTAGACCACGGCCTTGCCCGACACAAGTTATAAATTCGGGCACCGCCGGGAATAGAACCCAGGACCCCAGGATTACAAGGCCAGCATTCTGACCGCTAGACCACCATGGCGGTTGTGACTGTTTAATGACTGACTATTTACAATGAACATTCTGCAAATCACACATGATATGTAAAACCTGACTGAAAATACAGTCTTCATCCTGTCATTCACCGTTTTGCACAATGTAACCTTGTTTATGCACAGAAAAATTATTGTGGTAATACTTGTACATCACAGCAGAGGTCCCTCGCTCTTAAGTAATTTTAGTAATGATTTCTTCATAGTCATTAATTTGTACTGGAAACTTAGTACAATACATGCTGGTGTGTTATAAATTTCTTCTGCTATTAACCTAAATGCCCTATGAGGGTTTATGCACAAGCATATTCAGAATGAAAATGAAACCTCATCAAAAAATTTTATCAGTAAACTTTAAATCAACATACCAATACATGACCGACTGTCATTAGCAACTTGTCGTCCATCAGGACAGTAACAGCTGCCACCTGTCAATGATGCTTGGCACTTATATTCACATCCTAGAGACTGACAGCTGCTGGAAGCTACAAGAGACACATAAAAATATAAATCAATCGGTCAAGCAATGAATCCATCAGTAAGTACTTGGACTGAACATATTAAAAATTGCTCCACTTAATGGTACCTGTACCTTGTCGTGGTGGTGGGGCTTGAGTACCTCAGTGACCCCAAGAGCTACTGGTAGGGCCTCCCTAGCCACATTGGTCGAGGGGGAGAGGTCAGACTAAGACAGGTACCCTGGTCCTCCAGGTTGGGGGTTGGTCGCAAGGCTAACAACCTTGCACCGTAAAAAGGAAGACGTTTCGAAACCTCAATCAAAGCCTCGGACAGACGGACCTAACAGAGGACCGAATGGAAGAGGAGAATTGAGGAGGCCATGGACCGAATACGGACCAGAGAGCCATAGAAGAAGATATTAAAAATGCAAAATTAACATTTTCAGAATTAATTTTGACATTCGCATATAATTATATCCCAATTCAGCGTCACATTTAGTCAGACAATCTTAAAATTATAATAGAGAAAGAAAAGAAGGAAGAATAATGGAATTAATTTTGTCGGGTGGTTTGCCATGTGTCCAAAATAACAGACCCCAAGAAGATCCTTGATCAGATTTCAGGACTTAGAACATTGCATTCAAGTTCAACATTTAAATCTGGCTATTTTTAAATGTAAACAAAAAAAAATGTAGTAGAATGTCAAATGTAGAAACTGTACGAGTCTGAAAGAGTCCGATAAACAAATAAATTAGTATTCTTTTCAAAAGGAAGGCACCACTGCATACTAGTAGATGGCTTATCACAGTAAATTTGATAATTTGGTTGCTTTTCTCAACATGGGGGCCCTTATTTATGACTCTACAACATTTCACATCTTCTGACCTCCAAGATTCGCATATGTTTGCATACGGATTGGTTCTCATACGACAAGACCCACTTCATTCTTTGTTGCGTTCAGATCTTGGCCCAGAGACAGGATACCAGGAGGTTTTCCTAATTCTTGTACCCTGTTGACTCATTCCCTTCATTCTTTCATGAGAGGAAGCGGCATAACAAATGCAACAAACGTGTGTAACTATCTGCTTCAGCAGAAATAAAAACTGTAAACTCACAACAAGCTGTTTCCTCATCCGCTGAATCCTCACAGTCCTTCTTGCCATCACACAATGATGAACGGAGAATGCATCGAGGAATTCCTCCGGGTCCTCCCTCGGGGCACAGAAACTTGTTTCCTGGACAAGCAATAGCCGTGCAGTTTTGTTCATCAGTGCCGTCTTGGCAGTCTCTGTAACCATCACAGTGGAAACTTGCAGGAATACAGAGCGCATTCTCACAACGAAACTGACCCACGTGGCACGGCGGAAAATCTGAAATCATGACGAAAATACGCCATAACAGAAACTGAAAACAACAAGCTCAAAAACAGCTCCTATAATAGATAACAGAAACAAAGACAGTAAGTGAAATAAAAATTAATTAGTGGCTCTTTTGAGCATAAATATCCATTTCATTATTATATTCATAATGTCGTGCTCGGGCACAGAAACAACTTGTCAGCTGAATATATAGACGTGTCTTTAACATTTCCAAAGGACACTCACTGCAGTTCTCTTCATCACTGTTGTCACCACAATCATTACGATGGTTACATTTCAGGAAGTTGTCAATGCAGCGCTGTTTGTTCGCACAGCGAAATTGGTCTAAAGAACAAGACACCCCGTGATCTGGAGGACAACCCTCTTCATCCCTTCGGTTTCGGCAGTCATAGTATCCGTCACACTTCTTCTCCTTAGGCAAACATGGCCCAGCCGAGTCCGGACCACAACGAACGTCTTCAGCTTGACACTTTCGATATGCTGCAACAAGATGATTTGGGCAAGTTACTGCATTTCTAAACCAGATCTGTCATTCTGTAATAGAAGACTAGAGCAATAGAAGCTGTTGCTGATATCAAGCAATTTTAGTCACATTAACAACGAAATTGCAAAAATTTACTAATTAACATTACCATGTCTTTCCACATCTGCAAATAACTTAAGAAATGCTTAATGTAATTTTATGAAATTTGATACTGTACAATTTTATAGTCGACGCTGGCGGACGGGCCTACTCTGTGTACCTGAGGTGGCACGGTCAGTGGATTTCTTTTGTTCGTGCTTTCAGTCCGATAAGTTCCTCGGTGCAGTCAGCATTATACTATCGCACAAGTGACTCGCTCCTAGCCTTCCCCAAGAAAATTCCACCGGCCAAAAACTACTGCGCCGACTATACTAAAAATGTATTGGCATGTGCCAGTTTTGGATGAAGTCAGACACTTCACATTGAACACCTACAAGTGTTTCTGAGATCATGCATAGCGTAACTCACTAAATGTTTACTGGAGCAAAAAAGTTACTAAAAAATCAGCAAAGAAAACAATATGCATTTTATGCCCATATGTCACATGGTTTTTACGTTATACCATCTCATAATTCAAGAACCACTGGATTCATCTTGATCAATTTTGCTCACCTGCCCCACCTACATGAACCATATGCCTGTACACCACTGAGCACGATTATTCAGCATAAGGAACTATACAGTTAAACAGTCATGACACATTTGTCTTATAAGGAGTGACTCGGATGTAAAACTTTTTTAACACTAAACACTGTACATATTTCTTCTTAAAGTCTAGTTCAGCTTCTTTGCTTTGATACTAACAATTCAGATTTGGGGGAGTGTCTTCCACATGAGTATGGTGTGACTGGACCACATAATGTATTAACATATAATGAAGCTGAATAAATTACAGTCAAAACGATTTCACACCCACGGCTCTGCTCCTCCCCACGCCATCCAATATGACGAACGTTGTTCTAGGCTCCACGATCACCTTAGTTAAGTTTTTTTTGTAATGAACAGGAAAACTACGGGACACTGCAAAGATTTGGTGCCTGGCTCCACAGTCAGTTGCATGCAGATCTACTCGTATTAGCTCGTCTATCGTAGAATTCATCCCGCAACGTGTCCTTGAGCCCTTTGAGGGGCACGGGAAATATTTCAATCCGGCCGCCAGCCAGTAGCGTTTTCAACGTGACATGCACGCCAAACTCAAGCAACTTACTGCACTCTGCCTCATCTGTGCCATCGACACAGTCCACCGTCATGTCGCACCGGTGATGCGGGGGAATGCAGTAGGTCTTGTTCCACATGTACTGACCGCATGACTGCTGTCCGGGCTCACAGTCGGGCGGAGCTGAAACAAATAGTTCACACTGTCATTCAGCAAAGTTTTGTTTTTCGACAATGATTATAACTTATCCAACAACCAGGCAACCGCCGCAACGCCAAACCTCATATCACCCCCACCCACAAGGGTCAGAGTTCATTTAATTTTAGTTTACTCCCGATGTAAATACAAGCACACTTCGAAGAATGTATCCCTCCACCCAGGCCGACACCTGATTCACTCAACTAAGACGACCACGTGCGTTTCGGTAACTTCCACGTGGCTGACGATAACAACACGTTCATATCCGAAAACTGTCTCTCCACCGGAACTAGCCTTACAACAGATAACATCCGTCTCATTCCAAATTCTTATCTAATCACCGGGCATGATCATCTCGCTCAGCACTAATTAACTCCATGGAAAAAAGACTTTAGAAAGATAATAATGGCTCAGCTAGCCAAGACATTTCCCTACTTTTATGTAAAACATAAGTTGATTTTCTTGTTCACAGCAGTCCACCACCGGTCCCTGTCCTGAGCTGAATGCATTCAATCTACACTCTTCATCCCTATTTCCCTAAGGTCCACTTTAATATTATCCCATCTGCATTTCACATCTCCCCATGCGAGCTATATGCCCCTGTATTTTCAGCTTGTTTACTTGAAAGTTGATAGAGGATCATCAGACAAACTAATAATCCAGTCCTTCAGAATATTAAAATTAGCCACGTCAACCACAAGCATGTGTAATACCACAGCCTTGTTACAGTCTCTCTCTGCTATATATTCTGCTTATCTACGCACTGATTACAAACTCCATGTTATGGGAGACGGTAAAGCCTTCGTGTTATTAGCTGGAGGAAATCTGCATGAATGCTTTTAGAGATAATACGAGTCGTGAAGCGAAAATGCACTACAAACTAGAGACAACTTGTCCACACCTCAGAGCGATAACGGAAACACACTACTGAAGAACAATATGCCGTGACGTCAGCCCTGAAATAAACACAGACTTCTGTTATCGTGTAATGTTCTGTAACAAATTAAAATGTCTAGGATCTGTGAACACACTACAATTACAAGCCTTCTATCTCCAGACTTCATCTCGAAGAGTAAAATTTGGGGGGAGTGAATATGATGTGTAAAGATATAAAGTTCTTCCAAAAGTAAAATTTCCAGACCTCAACTCTGGATAAAGCAGAGTGGCTGGACTCATGCACCAACGACTTAACCCCAGGGAAATCCCCTTTTGAAAGGTTGGAAAGGAGACAGAGCTGATCTGGATATACGTTTAAAGAAGGCGTGTGTGTGTGGAAATACTTTTTAAGTGAATTTCAGGAAGTTGAGTATTCCAACAACATGAGTCCTTAATTCTAAGCCAGGAAGTTGGGAAAGTCTTCTGATAAACTGTTTACAAAATAAAAGATTATTTACGAGGACCTAAATACTATTTATTTCCTTTGATACCTGCTCTTTTATGAAAGGCTTAATTACTTAAAAATTCACAAGCAATTTCATAACAACACATTCGAAATTTAATAAACGACACGCCAACTGCAAAAATGGGACATGGCGGTAAAGGTTACACGCAGAACAAAAAATATTGATTCCCAAATTGATCCATGAATGCTTTTAATAATTCTTTTCTGCCGATGACAGCAGACCAAGTTCTATGACGCAGGTCTTTCGAAGTTCCTGTCTCGATTACAGTTCCCACCGTCACTCACATGTGCAAGAGACCTAACGTTTCAGAGTTCATAAAGACAGACGGGCATGTGGTTTATGTCCATGTGTCGGTCCCTCCCAAATAACTTTTGAAAAAAATCAAGAATTTTCGTTGACGTTGAAATTTAGTATGTATATTGCGCCACTGAGGTGTATTAAGGTACAATTTGGCTGCACGCGACAGAGACAAGCGACCGAGGCAGGCGACAGAGACGGGAGACGGACACATCGCAGCTTGTCGCCACACACTTTTGAGGTGACGACCGAGACATGCGGCAAAGTGGTTGTTTTCTTTGTTTTGTTGAGACATACGTGCACATATTCTGTGAAAAATGAGTACAAAAATGCTTCTAAAAAGGTTACTCGAAGAAGAAGATGATGTGTTCCTGTGTTATTTGTTGCGAAAGAAACAAAGAAAACCCATGAGTTCAATATTCAAAACCAGACGCGAAGAAGGATCTTTCTGTCGGTGGTCAGTGGTCGGTTTTCTGCTACTAATTCTACCAATTGCTCATCTTGGTCACCGGTAAATTTAATTTCTGCCATTATTTTACTCAACAACACACGTGCTGCCTGAGCTCGTCGCGAGACACTACTGGTCCGAGAGCGGTCTCCTGTGCTTTGTCTCTGTCGCCTGTCTTTGTCTCGCGCTCGTAATTGTACTTCATACGATTGTACAGAGAGCAGACAGGTGCGACCAGTCTCGGTCTCGTAACTCTGTCGCCTACCTCGGTCGCTTGTCTCTGTCGCGTGCAGCCAAATTGTACCTTTATAGCTTCGTGATACTTACCTACTACAAAAACAGGGCCGTTGAGATAGAACTGTCGGATTAATTACGACGGCCGGGCATCCAGGTAGGACAGGGGAGACAAAAAATGCGCACAGCATTTTGGTGAGGAAACCAGTACTCAAAAACGCTGCTTATTAATACAATACTCTAGTAAACCACCACTGCGAGGACAGAAAAGGTGGACTGGAGAAAAGCTGATTGTCGCAGTGGGAGACTGGCGGAAAAGGTTCGTGATCTTGTCCTCCGAACGGTTTTGGTAACTTCGTATTGTACTACGAGAACGTTCAGTATTGTAACCATGCGGAAACAGACACTGTTAGATTGCTACTGTTTATTACCAAGCTCTTGATATCACCAAAGATCTCGTCTTTTTCAAAGTATGGTTTGAACCAGGTACTTTGTTTTATGAGGTGTACTGAGATTAATCCTCCTTAAAATACATGTTCCCGGTGAGAAACGATCCTTTGAGCCACTTCAGGTGTCTTCCAAGTTGCGGTAACTAGATTAGACTTGGGCTTTCACCGACAATTAATAATACAGACCACCAGCCACTTCGCACAAGTTCATTCGTGCATAGTAAGACGACACCAAAGTGGCGGCATCCAAAGCAGAATGCTGTTCGTGCATGTAAGGGAACCTGAGCAAGAGATTGCCTGGAGACAACACGAACACAGGCACGGGAAATGACAGAGTAAAGACAGATAATCCGGAAAGTGGCAAATACGACGGATGTGTCTATTACAAGACGCGTCCAAAGACGTGCTCTGCTCTCCAAAACATTAAGATTAAGACATGGCACAGCCATTTCATCGCTTCCTTATCGTTTGGATGTATAGATGTGAACCGTGATCTCGTATTGCCACAGAAGAACGAAACATCCAAGTTTATAAAATCAAAATAATTTTAATTTTTTCTACTGTGAACTTAAACAGGATGTCATAATGTGGACTGAAATCATCTGGCTCGGGAGTGTCGGGTGGCGGGCTCTTGTGGGCACAGCAATAAAACTTCTGGTTCCACGAAAAGCGTGGAATTTCTTCAATAGCTGAGAGACGATTAGCTACTCAAGAACTATTCTGTCAACTGGAGTTAAGTAGTCAGCCAATGATGGATTGTACATATCTGGCTAAAAATGGAGACCATGAACATGATTATAAACGGTGAGATTTCAGGTGCTCAAAGTGGCGAGTACGAAAATAACTGTCTTTTGAAATGTTACGCTGTGCAGTCTAGTAGAAATTTACCGACGTTTCAGAAGTACCTGAAGCTTCCATCATCAAGGCGATCGCCCTTATGATGGAGGCAAGAAGCACCTCTGAAACTTCGGAAAACGTCTACCATACTACACGGCGCAACATCCAAGGAAAGTTATCTTTTATGTATCTTCAGGTTCCATAACGTGAGGCGTTCTTAACTAGCTAAGCGACTGTCAACGTTTCAGGAAGGACACTCAAATTACAAGTAAGGTATTTATATGTATGTCTAGCCTACTGGTTATTTAGCTAAGGTTAAATCGCTGCTGTTCAGATTCCACAGTTTCTTTGGCACTCCTCAGAACAAACCAGCGTATGTAATTGACATTCACACGATCCTAGAATACAGAGTAATAAGCATCTGCCGACGCACTAATTACAGGCTGTGACGTGACAGTTTTGTCTAAATTCATTAATTGGGAGATTGAGTTTGTTTACTTACGACAAGACTGGAATTCGTCTTCTCCTTTTTCGCAGTCCTTCTGATAGTTGCACACCCACAGCGACGGAATGCACTTGCCTTCCAGACAACGGAACATTCCTGCAGCACAGGATCCATCTCCTGTAACACACAGACACGGGCGTGGGTGTAGTAAGGTCCAAACAGAGGAACGAACGCACGTGCATAACCACTCTGAATGTGCATCACTTTACACAAGAACTCGTTTCTTTAATGTTTTGTTTGAGTGTGGTGTATCGAGAACTGTAGTTATACAGCGCTTAACAACACTTGGTACAGGTGTTCCATTCAAAACGCAGACCAAAAACAATCACATACTAATGCACATAAATAAAACCAGAAGCAGGTCCACTCTTTTGTAACAGACATTCTTACCCCCATCCTCCTCGTGATACCTACATCAATGTAACCCTCGTTGTTCATGTCAGATGTGCAAAAGCTGTGCAGATGTGAACGTGCTGCATCGAAGAACAGGACACATGTTCATTCTCGAACACTGCTTCGTATCGAAATCGTTTACTGCTGAAGCATTTATCAATGCGCATCCTTACAAGGAAGTACCAAACAAGACAATAAACCGGCTGGAAATGAAATGTTGGGGCTCAAGAAATGTGTTTTCGAGAAGGCGGTGGACATCTGCTGTAAAGTTCTTCCTGACAATGAAAAACTGAGAACTGGTTCGTCTTCTTACAATTATGTCACTAAAGCTCCAAATACTTTCGTAGGAGAGATTTCATTTTAAATGTAACACTGCAGAACAACTGCATGATTAATCAAAAGTGATATAAGAATAAGCAGATAGGAAACTGTAAAGAAAAAGCATGTAGACTGTCGGTTAGATGCATAGATCAAGGATATTTTCATATAAGTAGAATAGATAAAACAATACGTAAGAATGGATCTAAAGTAAAAGGTTGTGAGGTTGGGGTTTTGATGAATAAAAATATCACATCGTATATTAAATTAAATGTCAGCAGGCAATTTCAATGTGCACCAAACTCGACGCCCTAAGTAATACGACGATTTGGTTTGTGTTAACTGGAGTAGTTCTTTTTCAAAAAAGAAAAAAATGACAGTGCCCAAATGCACAATGCATGTTTTCCTTCTTTTGCGCAGCTGTAGTCAATTTATTTGATTTACTTCCGCGATAGGCAACCACTCGTACTTGAAAGACGAACTGGCTGCATGACCGAGACTGGCAGGCGTTTCAGTTAACTGAAAACCTCTGCGAGTCAGATGTTGGTTGATTAATGCTACTGGAATGGAAAACTGTTTCCCAAGGACAACTACATCTACGTATTATAAAATCATGTAATTTTCATTTAGTATGAGCGATGGTATTCAGTCGTTTATTCATTAAGAACGTGCTGTATATTTTTTGACTGTAAATTTTGCGTATTTGAAACAATTTTGGATAATGTGTACATTTTGAAGATTACAAAGAAAATGTTTTGTTATTTGGCGAATATACAAGCTGTACTGTGCTTTAATTTTGTCAGTAATTGAAGCAAAAAATATTAAAACTTATAACGGATTCAAAATCACAAAGAACGAATTTATGAAGCACTTATACTGAAAACGGGCTATAATATTACAGTGCACTTGATTGGAATATGTGTGTTCATAAACACACTTTAAATCAAATTTGAAATTAATTTATATACTACTATCGTCGGTGTACAAGCCTTAGACACTTACGCTTAATGTGTGTGTAACCGTACTTTTAGTAACATTCTTAGAAATCAAATGATCGTGATGAAACTTCGTATGAACTTCGTCCCATCGGAGACCCTTGTACGTGTCTTATTTTGTATCGCAAAAAACATCATCATGACATGCACACACGCGTCTAATACAGAATCTTGTACTATTATATTTTCTTAAAACAACATGGCACTGCGTTAAATCTGTGTTCATTTCACGTTTGATGGCAATAACTATGAATTGCATCTATGTTATATAAATCTAGTGTTTAATGTGATAAAGATTTGTTTACAGGCCTATTTCAAAGTTTGGGGTATGGGAAAATATAAAGCATAACTGATAATTAAATCACAGAGCTGTTGGTATTTAGGCATAGCCTAAAATAAAGGCCCAAATAAGTCCCAAAATTTCCAGAATCCTTTAACAACATTACGGTGGCACACGTAATAGAAATAGTTATTTTCAAACATGTTCACCACCCAACCCAAACTTGATTATTAAAACGCAGATTAATGCAGTCGTATAGAGGGAAGAAGAAGAAGAAGATAATGATGATGATGTCCAACACCTTTCCTTAATTTACTCTCAATAAGCTATTACGTCAGAATCTGTGCTGACGAGATTTTACGACATCTCTCGAGAAATTCGAGATAGTTATGGCTACAACAAATTACAAGTAAAAGGCGTCCGAAAAGAAGGACGGTGTAGTGAGGGGGAGGGGGGGGGAACAAAAGATCACGGTTAATGCAATAGCTAATGTCTTGTAGACAACTTGAAAGTCCTGGCAAAAGTTTGACTGTGCTGTATTGGCATGAGAGTTCTTTGGTCGATAAACTCCGTCTTCGTCTCTCACCACCAGCATTGCCTGAGTAATCTTCAAACTTATCACAAAAGATGGGTTCTTTTCATTTTAATCCTAATGAAATTTGATTAAAACATGAAACTGAAAAGTTTTGTCATATAAAACAAGAACTAGAAATTAAAATGTGATCAGTTGGTCCAAAGGAACACCATAATAGACTGAAAGGATTATTTGTGAGCTGTGACTTACAGCCGAAGAAATTCCAGAACAATTATATTCCTGTAAATTAACTCCGCGGTATAGGGCCTTCGATTAACACATGATAGTTCCTCGGTTCATCAAGAGCTCTAATATAGAGTGAACAAACCAACAACTATTAACACTATAATGGACACTATTGCCATACGCGTTTCGACCTCAAGAGGTCATCATCAGTGGCATCAGGGAAATTAATACATATAGTCAAATGGTTCGAGCAAATTTCATATTTAAGAGCTCTAATGTTTTTCAAAATCTAAAAATTCCTTTACACGTTTATAAAAGTCGTTATTGGTCATTATTAGATGTGAGTTCGGTTTAGTGCATATCCTCAAACGTTTGTATCTGTCAAACGTCCACATTTCCTTCATACCATCGCGTAGACTCTCCCCTTGAGACTTCACGCCAAAATTCTCTATCAGTTCTTGGTCCTCCGTCCTTCGTACGTCCTACATGTTCCACTCATCTTGTCAATACAATTTCCGGTGTAATTTTATCAGCCTGAGCAGGCTAGAGAATGAGCTTTTGAGGTTCATACACAAATCATGCCGCAGTTCAAATCTCGACTTTGATACCAACTGTGGTACTTGCCAATTTTCGTTTCCAGGTTCAAGCCGCGGTAGGCAACACCTCCGAAATTATATGTGGCTGAAACATGTTTCTATAGTGCTTACATTAACTATATAAAATAAATGCACTCTTAACGATTTGCATAAGATTGTCGTGTGTGACGGTAAAATTGGTACTTGAACCAGATTTATCAGTTGAAGTAACCAATGATTCTCTTTCCACTGTACAGGTATCAAGAAGAAAACAGTAACACATTAGACTGTCTTCTGGGACAGTTTCGTGTTGTTTGTCCTAGTAATAGAGGCAGCAATCACCTACGAAACGTCGGTAAACACTCCCCTAGACAACACGGCGCAACATCCTAGAAGAAAAGAAATTTACTCGCAACCGTGAGAACCTGAATTCACACTAAGTAATCAGAACGCGTTCAGCTAACTAAGTCATAAGGGCAGAGAGATAAAATTTAACGTGATATAATAGCTTTAATCGCCTTGAGGTATTGAAGAATCATCAGCGTTATGAGTCGGAACATCTGTGAGTTCAGGGGAAGCTCTGTGGCCCCAGATCAGCCATTAATCACTTTCACACACGGAGATT
>NW_019060234.1:130056-157929 GCF_000696155.1 Zootermopsis nevadensis
TCTCACTCCTACTTCCCTAGTCACTAAATTACCGCCGTCAGAACTCGCCCCGTCCTCAAGCTTGGCATTGAGTTCCCTTGCTCAAGTGGTACTAACAGAAATTTAAAACTATTTCTTTATCCATGCCGTTCTCAGTTCCACTGTGCATTTTCTGCAGGCTGTGAAATATATTAAATGAACGCCGCCCGCCCCAAAACAAAGCATCGAATTTTGATCATACCTGGTATTATAGATCTACACGAAGATCTGGTGGAAGACGTTTGGTTCATATCGGTCCAATAAAAGCCCCGCTTCACCTAAAACTCGCGCCGATTTCACCCATTTTTTACAAACGGCCCATCAATAAAGTGAAATATAGGCAAAATTCACAAAATATCTGTGAGTCTGAGCTACGGTCACAGTAAAAGGATCAGCCCAGGGGGGGAGCACGACGCCGAGTACCTGCAATGGCGAAAGACGCTGGAAGACATCTTGCGACACGCTTCAGTACATCGGTCTAGAAACGGTCTGCGTAGTTATTTAAAAACTTGAATTGTATTTTCAACATTTAATAAATGTAGAAGCACACAACTGAGGTTTGGAAGGGGTTACATGCAAATTTGACAAACCGCCTCAAGGGACGTGTTTTTATGTTGTCGTGGTATGAGATGACATCCATCTTCCTGTCTCCTGAAGGGACGCCAATTTGTAAAAGAGACTTTACAGTTATGTCAACACAACTTTGCATAAATACAGCACTGCATTTCAAAACCAGCAAGAAAAACAAATAAAAGAAAATGAAGAACGTTTTATAAAAACGAAGCAAATTTCAGAGCACAGAACAATGAATAGTGAAACGTGGTGGTATCCGTAATATGCTTTATGCATTGTTATTAAAATTGATTTAAGAGAAGAGTTTAAATTTATAACAGAAAAGATCTAGTGACAAATAGTTCAATGTGTATGCTTTCCTTACACTCGATATGGTGAGACTAGAAGGAACTACAAATTATTACCTATTCAATTTAGTGGACAATTTCAACTGGTTTCGATGACATATGACCTCAGATATTTGCACCATGGTAATATTTGTAATTTTTTACACAAAATAAATGGGTAAACAAAACATATGTCCACACTCTATCTCCACAAAAAGTCAAATAGCAAACTCTAGCATTTGCGTTATCGTTGGTCCGCGGAACAGCTAGAAATACACACCAAGAGGATCGTAATGCTGTACCTGGTACCACTTTTATCGGGCTCGAGTGTCCGGACCATAACAGAAACAGAACCTGCTGCATTAACTCGAAGCTCCAATGTGCAGGCGAGTGTAACAAAGGAGTCATTAAGGCGGCGGTGAGCGGGGGGAGCGAGAAAGTAATTTCAATTTGAATATCCCACAGCAAGTAATGTTAAAGTTTTGCAAAGTGTCTCTGCTAAGCTACCGACTGTAAGACCTTAAACACTGCAAGATCCATCCACTTTATGTGTGAACTTCTATTCGGTGGGGGGTTGTTTCTTGAAATGGGGGCGGGGAATATCCTCTTACTAGGTAACAAAACTGACATCCAGTTACGGTCCAATTATTCCAATCTCGTTTGTCAGAGGTGCTATTTTATCCGAGATACCGTTTTATGATGTTACCCGAAAGGTAGCTTAGAACTGCTTCAAACTGTTTATTCATTCAAATGAAATCTATGATGCAACAAGTTTCACGAACTGCTTCAAATTTTGATTCGTTCAAATGAAATCTATGATGCAACAAGTTTCACGAACTGCTTCAAATTTTGATTCGTTCAAATGAAATCTATGATGCAACAAGTTTCTCTAAAGTGAGAACAAGTTTCATGAAGACGTACCGTGACGATTTGATGTTACTTGCAAAAATAACCGTTACGTTATTGAAATACATTACATATAGGACATCCATCGATTAAACGCACTGGCTGCTTCAAAGAAGGGTAATTTGTGCACAGGGAACGTAGAACAAATTGTGCATTATTCTAACCCTTGATTTTGTTCAAAAGAACTGTGTCCACCTCAAGGGTTTGATACCCGTGACTACATAACAATGTGGCAAAGGAAGAGATTTCATATTTCAGATGGCACTCCGATCAAAAGTATCTAATGACAAAAATAGAACATAGTGAATTTTTTTGTTTTAAATTAAAAAGTAAAGCAAGTTACTTTTCGCCTAATATAGTACCCGTCACGAAATTGTAAGGTTGAAGGCCACATTAGGACTCCACCCTGTCCCCCTTAACGCGTGGCCTCTACTTTGGCTATGCGACTTCTGAGCCGTCTTCACTCGCCTGGGCTATGCCGTTCGTACCTCAGTGTTGTACGACGTTGCTGTAACCTTGAAGCATGCAATTTTTGAGGCGGCTACTATAGTGTAATGTAATCAAGAAATAATTGTCTGTTCTGAGTTATGAGCGGTTTCTCTCCCCGGGGTGGCAGATGGTAACCGCCTACAAGACTCCGTGGCTACACAACTCAGAATACCACACAATTCACTTAACTAAAAACGGTTTCAAAAAGTTTCGTACAGTATGTACACTTCATACAGCACAGTGGACAAACATGTATATATATATATATATATATGTTGGGGCTACATAATATGGCGCTTTATAATTTGTAATCTTCATAAAGTAACTCTATATCAGGGTCTTCTAATCGTACAGGAAAAGATGGGTGAAATTGGTTAGTAAATTTATTAAACACTTAACATAAATTCTCTTTAATTTGGCCAAAGTTACTTTTTTAACTTGCGGCTTGATTTTTTTAATGTATTAAGGGTAACCCGTTCAGTTGAGACCATTATTAACCCATCTACCGACCGAAACAGTACCTTCGACATTAATCTCCTTAAATTTCTGAGAGGCAATCTGCGTACTCGTTGGCTGGTTATCGATTTCATTTTCTCTACACAAATCTCTCTTCGTATTATGGGTTGGATTCCCCCTCTCCCAAGCCATTACCAATTCGGCGACGTGCAGCAGTTGTGGAATTCCACGTAACGAATTGACACAAATGTCGATATTATACACCAGCACCCACAGCCAACAGCCAACAGCCAACATTAACTGCGCTCTGCTACCTTTCACCTAAAATTACTAAAATGTAGCCGACTCTGTTTAACTCTTCACTCCACTGCAGTTCAATTCTTTGTTCGTTCATCTGATTCATTATTCATTCATTCGCTATAATTTTTTCTCGCCACACGTTCTAGACCGGATTTGGGACTCATACAGCCTCGTACCTAATCAACGACGGCGTTCCTACTTGGGGGGCAAAATGAGTTGGCCTAAAATTAACCACTCACTTTCATCAGTTAAAAATGCGTGGAGCTATACCTCCACTTCCTCACACGTCTAAATGGCGTGATGTTTACTTAAACACCAGTGGAAACTTTATATTTTTTATGTGTTTGTGGTTTCCTTGATGGAGCTTACAAGGCATTTAGATTATAGGCCAATAACATCGTAAGACAGAACAAATAATGAATTCGAAATACTGTGGGAGCAAATCCCCGTCGTCTAGTTTTAAGGTGCATCCCATCATCTGTCTGGAGGTAACGGGAAAAATGACGAAAGCGTTCGGTCAGGATAGCCAGACACAGGACCAGTGTTTGAACCCGGGACTTCCCGAACGTAAAGGAGAAACGCTTCGTTAGCCGGTACAATAACGAGACCTTCAACTAAGTCATACAGAGTGAAAACGCGAACATCGAAAAAGTAAATATATTTTCCAGATGTTTTCGAAGCTACCTTGCCCTCGGCGTCCATCTGTTGTACAGATAACACGCCGCACAGCGATGGACGAGTTTTCATCGTAAAACGTTTCGGCAAAAGCTACAAACACTACACAACTGCAGGTCTGATGCCTACAGAGTTTTCACGTGATCAGCTGTTTTATAAAATACGTGAAGTCTGATTTGAATTTCTTGTGCTATATAGCAGTGGTATTCAGCCTGGGGTACGCGAAGACATCTTAGGGGGTTCGTGAAATGATAAACACTGAATAATCAGTAATGTAATTTATTTAATTTATTTTAGATGTAGATTATATAATATGTATAACTTGAATTATATACCAACAACTTTGGGGGTACAAAGTTGAAGAGAAATTATATCTGAGGGTACGCGAACAAAAAGGTTGAATATCACTGCTATATAGGACCCACATGAACCAAAAATTAGAATTTAAGATTACTGGTCTCTGGGTTGTTGCAGGGAATAGTGTGGTAGAAGTTTACTTTCGTTTCATAGGTGCTTTCTGCAGTGAGAAGCTGATTTGAGACTCGCTACCCTGATGATGGAGACAGATAGTAACCACCTCTCAAACGTCGGTAAAATTTACCAGACTACACGCCGCAACATCCCAGAAGAGTGTCCTCTTCTGCTACCATTTTCACAATAGCGTGTCACTGATGTCTGCCCTCAGACTGTTAAATCGAAAGCAACAGACTTCCAACGTCAATAAATCCACTGCATAGTTGTGGACAGCTAATGGCTCACGACAATTTACTCCTGTAATAAATAACAATAAAACCAATTCTTCTATTACAGCCCTCTGCTTCACTTCGTCTCAAGTGGGCGGAAGTTACGTTCTGGCGTATTACAAGATAAGAAGGATCGAAACAAAGAATACAAAGAGAAAGAGAAAGAAAGACAAAAGAGGAGCGGAAAATAAAGAAAACAAAAGGCAAAAATCAGGCACAGACCACATTTAAATAAATACAGAATCGAAATTTTATAACAATTTAGCCACAAGAAAAGTTTCAGCGAAGATATGGGGAGCGGAGTTTCAAAAGATAAGGGCAGAGGGTGAGGGTGACTTACGCGTTGCGGTTCATAAACGAATTGCCTCTTTATCCATGGATCCCAACACTTGCCTTATGACAGATGCGCCTATTTCCCTTTGTACTTCATACCCAAATTACTATCAACAATTATTGTTTTCTACGACAGAACCGCATACCATCAACTCTCTTTGTCCCAGTTCAAAGTAAGGACTTATTCTGGAACACGCAACGTTGGTTAAAGTTGTTTGTTTGCCCGCAGGAGAGAAACTGGAGTGACTATAATCGTCCCACGATCCAAATGACAATTTCGTTGCCATCTTCTTACGACACATCAAAAGCCACGAGGAATTTCTTCAACCACATAATTTTAATCATTCGCTTCTATTCTTGTCTTCTTTTTGTCTTACAAAATCTTCCTTTTCTTAAAAAGAACAGAATATCAAAAGTGAAGAACGTGATAGTAATTTCAAATGCTTGACGAATAGAAACAAAGGATTTTATTAAAGTTGGTTCTTTTAATAACACCTTGGGACGAAAGTAAAAGTATGAGCCCTGAATACTAAAACAGTTTCAAAAAGAAGGAAAAACTGAACGTTTCACAACGTTTTACTTATGAACTACCCAGGCGCTGAGATACAGTGGCATTCCTCTTCAAATGCCTACATGATGCAACACAGTTCAGGCCTTGGCATACGCTAGCCACGCACGTTTTCGGCATACAAATCTCACTGGCATCTTGGGGGAGGGGGTGGGAGACAGGCAATCGCAAAACCTTCAGGGAAAAGGAGAATGCTAAGAAACATCCATTCCGCACAGCGGGATTTGAACCCAACGTCTTTGTGTATAAAATAAATAATAGTGTGACGCCTTTCAAATAGCGTTAAGACTGGACATTAATGAAATTTATGTTCTGAATAGCTGCTTTATAATAAATCTGATAAATTTGTGGGTTAACTTTTACATTAACCTGGGATTGCAGTGCCTACATCCCATTAATGATATAAATAAGGTTACCAGGAGAAATTTCAGGTTCTCACGGCGACGAGCATAAACACGGCTGTCTTCTAGGTAGCTGCATTGTGTAGTCTGGTAGATGTTTACCGATGTTTAAAAGATATGATCGCCCTGGCGATGGAGGCAGTAAGCACCTATGAAGCATTAGTAAACTTATACCAGACTACAAGGCTAACACGCCAGAAGACAGGTGTCTTCAAGAAGAATGACATAAAATGCGAAATGTACAATATAAGAGCAACATTTTTACAGCCCCTCTCATATCAAATTTAATCGAAATTCCTTAATTAGTTTTGGGAGGTTTAAATATGCTGAATGGCACATACGTCCTCTTAATTAACATTTCACGTCTTCGTGTGTCAGCACAAAAAAAAATGATAGTGGAACCATGATTCCGGAGAATTTGACGTAAATACGTCTATACGGAAAGGAAGTTTATATATTGGCTTTATTCTAAATATTTCCTTTATACCCGCTTTACATTTGAGTAAAGTTTGAGTAAGACATTGCTTCTTCAACTTCAATTAGTTACGCTTAGGATGCGTCTGTGGTAGCTGAATGTAAAGTAATGTAATGTAATGTAAGGTAAGGTAATGAAATGTAAGGTAAGGTAAGGTAATGTTATGAAATGTTTTATAGGTAACAACAATGCCGAGTAAACAGATGACGTTTCCTTGGTAACATAACAATGAAGTTACACTTTTTCGTTCCACTTTTTCGTTTCACTTTTTGTCGAATGACACTAACCCTAAAATATAGACGTATTTACGTCAAAAACTCGTAAAACAATCAAATACTTCACAATGTTTATGAAGAGATACTTTGACGACTGTGCACCTACACGTTATAGTCCATCAGATCTAATGTAAATGATGACGATGTGAAAGGAAGAGCAGAATATCGATATTAAGGTGTCCCACTATTTTCCTACAGGGCGAGGCTATGCTCCAGTACGCTGGACATACCTCAGTCAGGACAGCCTGTCTCTGGGTCAAGACGAAGATTTCCACAGCGCCAAGCCTAGTAACAAAAATGCGACCTCGGACTCCAGAAGCAATTGCAATAATAAACAAAGCACACGGACGTGAAACATCGCAGCTGATACGGGCATGTGTGTTAGTGTGTGTCAACATAATGGCTTCCAAACCTTAAGCGCCCTGAAGGGAAAAAAACAATAAACTGCCACGTTCTGGAAAGTAGTTACTTGCGTGACAGGTGAGAATGGAAAAGAACATCAAGGTTACAAGGACGCGACAGGAAAATATTGTGCAAAGAACGCAACTCAAGTCATAGTCAATAAGTAGCAATCTCATAAACCTCAAGTACTAAACCCAAAACAAAGAATACAAGATTCGAAAGCAAAGAAAATACATTCTTCTGGGCGCAGATTTTGATTTCGCCTAACGAATTCAAGAGCGCCATCATGTTGCTACGTTCGACTCCTTAGCGGGCTCTTGTACATACAGAAATCAGCCGACAAATGGCAGACAATTTCTTGGCGAGCTAAGTTAATCTTACACAAAGCGAACGTTGTTTTCCGGTAAAATAAACTGTTAATCATGAATGCGATTGTCGTCTGGTATGTAGCGCAGTGTAGTCTGACCGATGTTACAGAGGACTTTACTGCCTCCATCATCAGGCGGTCAGTACACCCCAGAAGATATTCGTCGATGAGAGAACCTCAAATCGTACAAATGTAATCTACCTTCTTGGAAGACGCTCAAAATGTTTGGCAAAGTGCATTATGAAGTTTTGGAGGTCATTTCTTGCCTTCAGACATTTTTATAGCCGGTGACTTTTAATTACAATAAATACAACTATTTCAAAACAGACCACAATAATCCCGTCCAAACAATTATTCCCACGTTTTATTCTTTCATTAATTATATTACAACATGTTTCGGTAACTGTAGGATCATCTTCGGGTGGATACTGGATTAATACAACTGTAAATTACGAATAAAATGCGTCTTTTATTGGTTTTAATGAAAAATAATTAAACAAATATAAGTAATTTGAAGCAGCAAACAGTGAGCTGGTTACGAAAATAAAGACTTGCCCAGACAGGGACTGATGGATTATAATTCATGCCGTGTTACTTAGTCTGCTTTGTACAAAGAAAGACACGAAGTGCGTGTCGAAAAGTACTTCCTAGAAGTTATTTCCACTGACTGTTAAAGGTTTTCTT
Organism: Zootermopsis nevadensis; assembly: GCF_000696155.1. The sequence goes on from NW_019060234.1 coordinate 138,048, forward strand.
CCTTTCACCTTTCTTCTTAAGAACAGAATTGCAGCATGAAATACTTTTGTACAAAGTGAAGCTTTCGCGGCGACTGAAGTTGATGACAGACTTTATTCACCTTACATTTCCAGGTAGGATCTTCAAAAAACTACTGACCAGTGATTACACATTTCATGTCATCTGGCGATACATTTGCTGGCCAGGCAAACTCTTCCCTTTCGTAAGGTCAATATACGGTCCACATTATGGCGTAGATGAATCTTTCAAAGGCGATGACATTTTAACAAAACCACAGTAACACACGCAGACCGCAGACACAAGTTATTTCTTCGTCTTTAATACAGTAATTACAGTTTATTCGTCTCCCAGGCTGTTACTTGAATATAATAACGACTCTAGTTCTTAGTTTAATGTAATTAGTCTCCTGAGTAACGTGATTCCTATACCGCAAATTATTAGGTTGTAGGGGTCGTCCAACTTTTTCCTTCCCTCTTACCAAGAAAAGTTTCCCGTGAGACCCAAGGGCCAAGAAACCGCTCCTAACAGACTCTGAAAACTAACAGCGGGCTTGGTTGTAAGTGGTCTAGGGCCAGATATGGCCCACGGGCCGCCAGTTGTACTACGCTGGGTAAGGTTATTGGGGTAATCAGATCAAGGAGGATGGGATGTGAAGGCATGTAGCGCGCATGAATGAGAAAAGAATTAAAATAAATTTGATTTTAAAGCCTGAACGACCTCATGCCTGTCTTTAATTTCCAGACACGTTTCCAGTTAAGAGAAATAGTTAACTCCGTTTCACGTTTAAAAATTTGTCTTTATTAGCGGTAATTTTATTCTGGTTTCACTCTACGTTCACGTGAGAAAGGGAATTTTCCGATAGGCCTAAAGCACTTAACTGAGGTTCCGTCCTACATTGATTATAAATATCCACCAACTTCTGTCTTAGCTTTTGCTGTTATCATCGAGATGAGGTGAGACAATTGTTTCCGTGAAACTGGGCCTCTTAACGGGTCCATTACTCAACCGCCAGATGACAAATGAGCGAATACGGAACAGAAGTAGAATGATATTGACAGCGGAAAACCGGAGGCCTCGGAGAAAAATCTGTCCCAGTGCCACTCTGACTACCAGAAACAGAACATGGACGGACACGTAAGCGAAACTGGACCTTCGCCGTAAGAAGCCAGCGACTAACCGCCTGAGCTACTCTTTGTCGGTCACGAGTAATCTGATCGATTCCAGAAAGTTATGAAATCCTGTAGAGATTAATTTTGTGTTCGTTTCTCATTATAGCTATGAGATATTTAAATTATTGTGTTGCAGGAACACCGTTGTGTAAGTACCTAGGTGGTGCTGCATTTTCGTTTCGAGACAGACTTATTCATGTCTGCGTAGACCCCGGAGTCACTACTTCCACAGTGTCAGCAATACAAGTCAATTGGTCTATTTCTTTTTTCATTTTCCAATTCCAGATATGCCCCAAATGTCAAGCTAATCGGACACACGGAGAAATGGCGTTCCAATAAAAAGAAAGACAGGCCGATACAAGCAAGAGTCAAACGTGAATATGAATAAAAAAGGGCTGATGCAACTAAAATGAAAAGGACGGAGGGTAAAAGAATATGTCTGGCCGTGGGGAACAATTCTTCTCCGTTCTGCCTCATAAATGGATTTGCTCTTCGCCGTACATTTCCCTCCATTTCTCCACTCGACCTAGTGGATTAACTTTAGGAAATGACTACCCAGCTTAAGAGAGACCTACGAAACGTGAGAGATGATAAAAGTACCGACAAGATCGTCGCATTGAGACTGATGTGGTTTTTCTGATTCGAGCACTTAGAAGGGATTAATGACGCTTGCAGCAATCGTTCTACTCCGCTCTAAGTGAACTTACATTTACAAAGAAATACAAATGAAATTTATAACAGAAAAGACCCAATAAAACTACGTCTCCTCATCTCGTGCCTTCGCGTAAATGATTTACAAGTACACGGCGCAAGAACTGCAGTTTTTGAAAAGGTAAAGATGCGCAATGAAGGTGTATTGGGGGCGTGTAGGTGTATCCCAATACATTTTAGACCTCGGCACTAGATAGAGGCAAGTAGTCAGCTTCGTGCTTAGGCTGCCCAAACTATCTGATGGAGAAAAGTCCTACTTTTGATGGTAATCAAAGCTCCGCCATTAACTACATATCCCGGAATGAGAGTCTATTTATTCACTGTGTATTTAACTACGCTTTATAAACTTCATGTACAAAAACTTTCGCCAGAAGAAAGGACCAACAAGATCTGGAGGAAATGGAAATAGATTAGATGCCGGCTGAGATTTTGTATTCTCATTTTTTTGTAAACGCACAGAAAACGTGGAAATATTAAAATCTGTTGGGACAATCGTTGTTTGTATCAGTATTTGAGATGGACAAGTCACTTTACAGCATTAAAATTGTTATAATTTAAACTGCGAGATGTGGGCTACATAATCGGTGTTTATTTGAAGTAATAAATTGTCCTGCAGATACACAGTTGTGTTAGTATATTCTACACATATTATGATTCCAGAATGATCTTATTATTTATTATCCCGGATATTGTTATTTATTTTTTTGGGACATGAAATTAAATTTAGTTTAAAGCGAGTAATGTACATTTTGGCTTATTGTCAAACACGTATTTAGTAATATAGGTCCAACATACTCGCATCAAAAGAATCTGTAAATTTCGCACTCAGCCCATTCTTCTCCTACGAATTGGCACAGAAGTGTTTGATCGCTTCCTGGAGGCTTCTACTTTTTCATCTCTAACCTTGGGCAAGAGGTCGTAAGCGAATAAAATATCTTCTATACGTATTCCCTTTGATATCTTTCTCTTTTCTTGTAACTTCACATTTCCTTTTATTTCCTTTTTACCTTTCTTCTGGTACTTTTTACACCACTAGCGCCAAAAGGTAGTCAATTCCTTTGGAACCGATTTATATTTCTGTTCGCAAAGAAAGGACTGACTCGCTTAGCAATATCGAGGCTGAAAAGGGAGCATTCGTGTGACTGGGGACGGCTAAGCAGTGGCTCCCATTACCATCAGTGCCGAGGAGATATTCAGCTCCTAAATCTCAGCAGTCGCATTTATTTTCCCCCGTTCTGCTGAGTACTGGATCATCAATCCATACGAACTCTTCACCTCCGTGACAGAAGGTGTGACTTTCTGGCAATATCCAGCAATTGAACATCCGAGGAGATGAAATATGTTGTAAGAGGTAATGCAAAAATATCCAGTTAAGGCTGAAGTTTTTAACATTTGTAAATAAGCAATAAAACGTTTAGGATATAAACATTGACCCATGCTTCCCCTTGCAGGCTTTCATCATCGCTACGATACTGGCTCGCGGTATCAATGATCTTACTTATACAACGCGCTCTGATCTCTGATACTTTTAAAAAAGTACTGTGTTCGAGCACAGATGGAAAATTCCGGGAAAATTTTAATGGCTGAAAGTGGGGAAAACTGGCAAAAGAAGGGGATAGAAACACACAGTTCAAAATGCATATTGTAAGGCGAATCGGACGACGCCTCAACTGGAACGTATCAGATTAGAGCCGGGTCGACATCTTCTTCCACGTGATTGTCGTCACACATGAGAGAAGGTCACCGACCGTGAAACAAGACAGGAAGTGACGTAATATGTGTACCTATTATTGCGTCAAGTGGTAGTCGTAGCTAACACCCACATCAGAATGATAATGTCGCATGTCGGGAGCACAGATTGGGTCCCGTCCACCATGAGACAACAAGCAATGATCCTCTGCCGAAAGCTTTCGGTTCGAATCCCTATGAACATTATACTGTTGTCTGTTTATGAATCTTGGCGTGAAAGGCAGGCGCAGATACTTTACAGGAGGGTCTCACCTGCTCTCAACTACCTTAGTAACAACGCCTTGCTGGCTTTACTGGAGCTGGCTAACGATGGATTCACTTTATCTGATCGGTTCTGCTGTATTCCAGTGTCTGGAGTACGACTGAACCACGAAAGCAAGTTTTTCGGGCAAACACGGCTAACGAAGTTACCATGAAAGCTTCGCCCTTGATGCCAATATTCCTCCTAAACGGTGGCGTCTACCTACAAGTCCATGACATGTTACCACCGCGAGAACCTCAAATCTCGTATGCTTATTTAATCACTTAAATGACCATGTTGTTAGCTAATTTATTATGCAGTTAGCTACGTAGCTATTTAGTTAGTTTGCTGGTTTATCTGTTGTGTCATGACACACAACATTTAGCCTACTGAGGGAATATATTAGCAATGAGCTAATTAAATGTGGGGTTATAGGAAGTGCCGTCCAGAGTAATGAGGCTTGCCACAGCACAGAACCAAACACTGGGGCAGAACGAAAATGCGAGAGCAGAAATTTGTACGCGGTTTTCTGTTGGTTCTATTGAAGACTCAGGGCGGCGGATATTCAGAAATTCGTTTCGCATGAAAATTAAAATCGGTATATACCCTCGTTTCATAGGATAAAAAAATAATACGTCAGACGCATGAACTGGTTAAAACATATTTTCGCAGAAAGAAAAAGTAAAATATGTAAAAAAAACTGCAAAAGAATTAATAACAGTATCAGGTTTAGAACAGAATATTTTTAACAGAACTGCGCTGAAATGTTATTAAGCACTAAAATCCGAAAGAAGATTAAAATAGTCTATAAATACAGGAACTGTAAAGTTGCTTCACATTAAACTTTTAAATGTAACGCACGCAAATGAGGAACGTGGCCGACAAAGGGAGACAGATTTGGGTTCCATTTCAAGTGTCCATCCAGTTGCTGACGTAACCTCTACCACAGAAGCAGATTGCAAGAGATCACTGGGTGTTTCAGAAAAAAATTTCTATTCGCAAAACACGAACTCCATTATCTGCAATGGACGTCAAGAAACGTGTGTGTGTGTCTTCGGTGAAAGGGTTAGCATATGCCGAAACACGGCTTGCTTGCAATCTGTATGAAATCCATCTGGAAACACCATTTACCTCACTTCCTACCGTGTGTAAGGGTAAATGCTATAAAACGCCTTCTGTGAACATCGCAGTCCAAGAAAGTTATTCTTCTTCGTAGCAAAGCCATCGTTATCAGTAGCAACTATGGGGCAACTCCTGCATTAGCATGCAGGTAGAAGAACTCCCACTCTCCTTGGTGAGGATTTGCAGACAAGAAGTCCTTGACTGGAATCAGGATGCGGCCCTTTGCAAACACGATATTGAACCTTCGGGTTTCATAAAAGGCACGGAATCTCTTTAACTACCCATACGTGCAGAATAAGTAGTCTTCAGTGACGAAAACTGTTTCTTGCTGTATTAAGCAAGAATAGTGCAGGCTACGTGGAGAATATGTGAAAAGCTTAATGTTATTCTTCGTATGTTGATAGTAATCAAGTGGGTAGTGATGAAGAGGGGAAGACCTTTCTTAGAAAAGTTGCCTGGCGCGTGTGGTATTAATGACATGTCGTGATTTATGTGAATACATCAGACATTTAACTATTTAATTCGCTAAGGCCATGACTGCAAATATACTCGCCTGAAACGGCATCTTGTCTATATAAAAAGCATTACAAAACATGCGCATAATACTCACCTTGACGGGACACAGGATGGTTAATAACATACGTAAACAGACCAAAATACGTGTGATGTATCACGTGAAGGGGGTAGCTATCATCGTTCACTAAATAATTACCAATTAAAGCCATGGTAACACAATGAACTGCGTCTAATGAACTCAGTTTTAACAAAGTTATATTAAACTGCCAAATTATAGGCAAATTATTTATGCTATGTCAGAGATCTTAACGTAAAAACACCTTCAAATACAGCCAAAATCTCAGCTGCCTTTGGAATAATTTTCTGTTTGCCTTGAGGGTCACTAAAAAACGACTGTTCACTGTTTATCCGAACCGAATCATCGTCCTCCTTGTGCTTCTCCGTTCAGTTACCCGCGTTCGCTGCTTGTTTTAACAATTTATCGCCACAGAATCGATTGTCTGTACTGACTTCCTTTTTCAGTAGTCTGTCGGTGTTTTTGTACGGGTCTGCCCGGGAAACAAACAGTGGGACCATCAAGCACTTATCTGACCAACGAACCTAACGATACACGTGTGCTATGAAATTGTAGTGTTTCTCAACCTTTACCCACAAGATGGCATCAAATATATTCGCCGCCTCATGACACATTAAAATATTGTTAAACTAAATTTGTATGGAGGTGTATACGAACATGATCGGAAAGGCGGACGTCCTGGAGTACACTGGCATTCCAAACGTATTCTTCGCACCACATCACGTATATCCAAGGCCATTGTTGTTGCAACAACGACTTCCAAAGTAGCCTTAAGTCATTCTTGTATTGAAGATGGTGAAATTACAAGCGAGTTCAGGTCTGGTGGCAGAAGCAGGTGAGCGGTGCCCCGTGGGGCAAAGCCCCTGCAGCAGCAATCATTAGGATCGGGTAGTAAACCACACAGAGGTCAAATAAAAAGTTCCCGGCATTACCTGGGGGTGTTCCCAGGGGGGCGTGAAGCCCCTAGGGGAAGTGCCGGTCCTCTCGAGACCTGGACGATCTAACCTGACATGGCAGGAGCAAAGGGATATCCAACCCGGTTCCCAAAAGAGTCAAATTATGAAAACAAAAAAACAGTTGTGTGCCTCCGTGAGGTCGAGAAAGGGGGATAGGGTCAGTGGCGGCGACACGCTCCGACCAGAGGCTCACGCGGGCTTGAATTCTTGCGCTGCGTTGCTTGTTTTGCGTCGTTCGCTGTTGCATTTGCAGTGCGACATCGTTGAAACAATATATTTGTACGTACAATGAATTAACTTCAACACTAACGTATGCAACATAGCAAAAAAGATCATTTAGAAAAACTTGCCTACATCTCTTTGGCACACATTACTCAGCACTTTGGAAAGATTCAATTAAGATATTAGTAGTATGAACTGAATTGTAATAACATAACCTGATATGATACTGACTGTAAAGTATAATTGAATAAGTACTGTTCAATTGCAGATTGCTCTGTCGGAAGTTAATTACATGTCTGGTGGCTGTTGCTAGATTGCTTTGTCGGTAGTTAATTACATGTCTGGTGGCTGTTGCGTTGATTAAATAGTACAAATCGTAATCTGGCAGATTTGTGATTACTTTGCCACTGTACACGCCGAGTGGACTGGTGATACTGGTTAGTGGGGATTAAACAATGCCCTCCAAAGGGTTTGTAACCCTCATCTGTCACACAGTTTCGGTGGACGCACAGTGGAGGGTGACAGCAGGCAGAGAACACGACACGAAGTGAGAAATCCTCATGGATTGCACTAACATCGGGCGATGTTCAACACTTGCACACTTCCCGCTAGATCGATCAAATCAAGAAATGGACACAATTATATTAGGCATATAAGCCTGTATAAGTTAGCGTAGTGACTGGGCTACAAGCTGGGACGAGAGAGGTTAGTTTACGGCACAGTACAATTTTTCTTTTGGCCACAACGCCCACACAGACTCTAGGACCTACTCGGGATAAATTCCTGGGGCCTTGTCCATCTATCTGTCCGTCTGTATACTTCATATTCCGAAATGTTTAACGAATTGTGGTTAAATTTTGAATCAAAAATATATCCTTCTGGTATATTTCATTTTGGTCTACCACAGGCCTACATAACGATGAAATAAAACTTACGTTCCCCAAAAGTGGCGTATCCTAAAAACAAATAGGTAAATGACATAAATAAAACATAATTTAATAATAATTATTACTTTTACTTTAAAATTTTTCCATCTTTCTGCGTGTATCCGATTCAAAAAGAATCACGCTTCCTTCCGGTGCAAACTTCAATTGCCAAACGCACAGATGTCTTGTCCAGGACCACAAAACACTTTCTCGGAAACATCATACGTGTGTAAAAGCAGCCATTATTCGTGTTTCTTATAACACGTATAATCGTTGAAACTGGCTAAGGGTAATACAAATAATGTACTATTTATCACACCACAGTTTTCATGCACAAACGGGGAAATGAAAAATAGACTATTAACTCTATTGATACGCCAGTCCCCAAAATCTTTATAAAATTTAAGGTTTCCACAGCAACAAAAGTGTAGGCATTTCTGTTTACTGATTGTCATCTTGCTTTACTGTAGTTTACACAGAAAAACAAAAGAGGAAATACAAGAACAATGGCGGTCCATGCTGCTTGTAGGACGCGCCATAAAACAAAACAGTAAACGTTATACAGCATTCTCTCCGCATTCAACATCCCCGACGAAATTTTTCTAAATCTTCACCGGCATTAAGATCCCTGCAGCGGCTTCTGTCTAGAGGCAATTTCTCTTCATTCACACGAAAGCCTCACGTAATCTGACTAATCGTAAGGCATGCTGGGAGAATAATACGCCCGTGAAGTGGCAGCAGGAAAACTTTGTCCTTTTCTTCCCACAGCCCAGAGATGAAGAGCCTCTTCCAGTTCACGTGGCAAATTCTGAAAGAAAGTTTAAAAAATCTACGAGGACGTAGCCTTCTGCTTTATGATGCCGGAATTAATTTGTATTGTCCTTCGAGGACAGAAAAAATACTCTTTTCTGCATACTCTGTTAATGTCGTACTGCAACAGCGACCATACATATACTTGAAAACAGCGGCAGCAGGTTCCTCTGAAGAGTTACTAACGGCCAACATAACCAAACGAAGAAAAATGCAGAATATCATAATTTTGACTTTTGCCGTCGTGAAATCTCAAGACACGCTTTTAATTCTAGGCGAAATCGGAGCTAAGTAGCAAAAATGTATCTATTGCCTTCGCGATGTCCGTCTGATATTAACAACTTCAGAACTGCTGAACGGATTTCAATAAGATTCGGTATACTGGAGACTTTTACAAAAATTTGGTAGAATCTGAGGGCAATAACGGGCACTGTTAGTTTTAAGGCATTACTGGCTCATTTTCCTGGAGGAACGGAATAATACTGCGAGAATCCTGAGATAATTTAAGGTTATCTCGGCGGTAAGTACGAAAATGGCTATGTTATTGGTTGTAGCGCCGTGTAGTCTGGTAGGCGTTTACTTCTCCTGGTAAACTACTACCGGACCACACGGCGCTGCAATCCGGAAAGCAGCAATCTTAATCATGAGAGAGTATACAAAATAATCGGATCAAGATTCACATCCAAGACTTCCCGAATACGAGGTAAAGTACTAATTACTAAACAATATCGATCTGTTACAGTCATGCTGGGTTTTTTTAATTATATATTAACTGGCTTTGATTACAGCCCACCAATCCTTCAGACGTACAAGATTTCTGACTGCTCTAAACCATTCTTTGGTTTGTCCTAAGATTTCTGGCAAAATTTACCTTCGAATGTCAGGATGACGGAAAAACAATAACTGTAATCGGACGTGACATTTACGGCATATTTCCGCAGAATTTACCAAAATAACTGAGGAGAATACAGAAACCCTCTGCTGAGAAAAAACAGTCTCTGGATTCATTTTAATATTGTTCGCCCATCTACGTTTAGGTCTTCCTTTCAGGTTCTCCGACCACAACTTTGTACACATTTCTTAACTCCCCATGCGTGCTACATGTTCCGCCCAGCTCCTTTTCTCAATATCAATTTGCAGAAGGCTACTAATTTTGGAGCTTCTCCGGTCTCCTGTTGCTTCAACCTTAGGTCCAAGTATTCTTCTAATCATCCTCTTCTCAGAAATTTTGAATCCGTGATCCTCCCTTGACATGCAAGACCAAGTTCCACATTCATAAAACTTCTTTATTACCTACGCAAAAGAATAAAGTTGTCATATCAAGTACGAAAGAAACATTTTCAAGCCAATACAGAGTCAAATGAGACGAATGATGGAGAAAGCTTCTGACTGCTGAAACTACCCCTTTCTGTGCCTTTTTCCTTTCTTTAACCCACTCCCCACCCAATTCTGACCACGTTTCACATTTGTGCGCACAACCGATTTCACCCTCCACCCGCGGCCTCATCTTGTTCCGTTCTTCCGCGTCGAGGGTGGCAGCTTCGTCACGTGGTTCCAATCAGTTCGTGACACTGAAATAGATTAAAAAGATAACTCTGGTTTACGGATTTTTTAAAACTAATTTGCATAAAGGGCGTAAAATTAAAGCACCGTATTACTGGATGGTCACGTCTGTCCGTCCTTACTCATGTCTCGTAACCGAAAGTATAGAACGGACTTCAGTGACATTCGATTTTGGGGCATGCGGGAAGAATTTAATGTCAGTCTGCACCCGTCAAATACGGACCAACCCCAACTCAGATCAGACTTTACCCTCGATTTTAAAAAAGGGGCTAATCGTGCGTGATTTAAAATAATCCTCATTGTGGATACTACGTTTTATTTCCGACATCCTTCTACGTAGTTTATTGAACTGAACACGAAAGAATAATTTAGGAATCTAAGCTAAAATATCCAATATCGGCACAGGCAGAAGTAGGCGTTTTCGGTTACTACGTTCTGTAGTCTTTTGGCCGAATATCAACATTTCTGGGGTACATATTTCCTTCAACTTCAAGGCGGAAGACTCCAGAACAACAACCCAGAAGACCAACGATAAAAACGCACTTTGAAAATCGACTCTTACTAATGTTTATCAAATGCGAAGACAAAGTTACACTCACCAGCCGAAACAGACACATGGGAATGACACTGTAAAGTTACTTTGTTACAAAATAAAGAGTAAGCTTAACGTTATCCAGACTTAACCAAGGTTAAGTGAAACGGGACAATAACAACTGAGAAGAGATAAGAGAAAAATACAAAGTCGTAAAGCTGTACTTGCTGCTTAACTAAGCACATGCCACCACGCATTTTTAACCTTCGCACTGAACGGATGTAACTGGTTAGCTTCAAGCACCGGCCGCTTTACCCCCGTACCCAATGTACAGGAGGTTAGGTGTGTCCCGAAGCCCGTGCCCTATTAACAGAAATTGGCCACACTTATCCAGAGGTCAAACGAAACGCAGGGTCTAATGTGCGCTACAGAACGCCAAAGACCTACACGGATGTTCTTCAAAACGTATAATGTCGTGTGCAGACTATTTCTCTAAAGATTAACAAAGGAAGTACTGAAGCATTAATTTCTCTCGTAACGTTGTACTAATGGAGGGTAAGTGGCATTACTGTGAACCGTGTTATGAAATCCCTAAGTAGAATACGTAATAAGAGATAATTATAAATTTTATTTCCAGACACACATTTAATTAAGATAATTCCCAAGAGGCCAATTTCGAAACGATCCAGAGGTGGAAATTTCAACCTCTACTGAACATCAGAAGTTAGTATTAACATTCAACCCCTTATACGAGGTGCCATCTTGGTACGATATTCTTCCTGTATGATCACCATTCCTTCTCTATCCTCGTATTTCACATCACAGATCCAAAACGCAGTAAACTTCCTGACAGCCCTTAAATGAATTCATCTTCCTTGTAACTGAAGCGAAACAAAACTGACATGTTTTATTGTTCTTGAGTGACTATAGTATTGTCTGTCGGAACGGAGAATTGACTCGACCTTAAAGCCATTACGCCATGCACAGTGCTGTCCTAAAAACATTAGTCCTTACAAAAAATGTTCCCTCTATCCAAGCAATCTGCGTGCTATTTTGAAACAGTTTGTGTATCGCCAGTGACCCGACTAATATACTGAATTGTACACAAGCTGAAAACACTAGAAAGCTAACTGAGAGCCAGTTAATGCTTGTACGTCGAGTATTTGAACGGATGTATGCCTGCGCAAGTGAGTTGTGCTTGTTTGAAGATCGAATCAGGTGCTGCATACAGCAAGTACATATTTCAGTGAAGCGAATGAAGCCACCATATGCCAATCCTAAACAACAAATCTGACCACTCTGTTATAAGTTTATCACAGAGACAGATTTTGTGCATATACAACACCAGCCAGAGGAATGTTAACACAAATTTACTGCTGTTTTACTGTGTCGCATTCGTTTCACTGAACGTTTTAAAGTGAAAATTTTGCACGTGATAAGCGATCAGTAACCAAAGCCAACAGCAGTCCCCATACAGAAACACTGTACTCACAAAAACTGGAAAAACGCTCAATGACAGGCATGTAAACTATTCAAACTCCAATTTAAAAACGATAAAACGTTACTGCAAAATTAACAACGCCTATGTGATAATGGTACGTAAATCACACATATCTATTAATCCTCCCCTGCTAACGATGATAAAATTTCTGTCTGCTACAAGCAAGCAAAACTACTCCGTTAACTGTAGTGTGCAAAATATAAAGTGTCAATGGTCTTCCTTTAAAACTGACAATAAATTAATGGGCAAATAAATACAATAACGTAATGTGCCTAATCATACCTAAACTCATCTAACCTGAACACCTCTAACCCTGATCCGGCATAAATTTACGTTTATTACACTGAACACAAACGAAACATAAAGTCACATACATGGGGAAGCAGCTTCAATTCACAAGCGCATTTGCAAGGCGAATCAAAGAAAGAGAACTATAAACCACCGACTTTTACACTAAAGAAGAGATTTAGAATCCAGGGATCATTTGTAGAATGCGTTTCAGAACAATACGGACAAAACCGTGCATATAAAAATTGACAAACATTGTAAAAACCTAGATGCGTATGCACCTAAGATGCGTATAAATAAAAACACGATAGACTACAAAAGAACAGATTTGAAGAGAACAGGACACAAAACGGAATGAACGGAATTGAACCGAAGAAAATGATGGCAATTAAATTAAAATAAATAGTCATAACATTTGGACAATCACAATAAAGAAAGGACAGACGGTGAAGTGTAGGTTATGTATGGTTAGTATATTTCGTGAGGTTAGGTAATGTTTCGAAAATGTTTGTGACTCTTGGCACTTATGGCCTCAGTTCGTCACGTCGTTACAGTAAGTCACGACTAGTCAAGCTTAGTCACGCTTAGACACAATTTTAAAATCTATGTCATATTTTAACACACATGATGACCTCTCGTCACGCCTCTATAGAAGGTGACGATTAGTCACGCCTTGTAACGCCTTGTCACGTTTGGTCACGCTCTGTAAATTATCGACACATACGGTGATCCCTTGTCACGAGGACCAAACAGATCACGCCTGGTCACGCTTTATCACGCTTCGGCACGCTTACGTTGTTACGTAAGGCTCCGTTAATTTTTGCTATTTTTAAATACGTTGGATAAAGTTTCGATATGTTTGGTTAGGATAAGATAGGTTAGGTTAGGTTGGGTTAGGTTAGGTTAGGTTAGGTTTCGGATTATGAGACTTTAGTAGGTTAAGTTTATTAGGTGTATTTTGTTACATTAGGTAACGTTTTGAAAGATTATGAGACTTTTGACACTTATGACCACAATTCGTCACGCCGTTACAGTACGTCACGCTTAGTGACGTTTTGTCACGTTTGGTCACGCTTTTAATATCTTGGTGATGTTTTAACACCTAAGGTGTCCTCTCGTTATCCTTTCAAAGGTGGTTACGCTTAGTCACGCTTTGTCACCAATATACATAATATAAATCATTGAAGATAATGGTGTGGACAGCAATTCACAAAGTTCAGCGGCCAAAAACGCTGGAACGCATTATACATAGTATGCATGACACGAAGAACTAAGCATGAATATGGAGTAATATGGGGTTGGCTGGACTTATCTGCTAAGGTCAGGTACCAGTGGCATGCTTTTTTTGAGCACATAAATAAACATTCTGGTTCCATTAAAACTTTAGAAATTTTACTAGCTGAATATTAGCATCTTGGTGACCTTTACGTGTCTCTGTGTTATATTTGTGTACTATGGATTGGTCTTTCATATAGCAGAATCCTTCAAGATCGGCGTGGCCCTGCAACTGTTTCTTTCACGTTTCGGCACGCATATGAAATTAATTTGAAGACATTTGAGACATACAAGTTCGTGAAGAACACATTCGAAAAAAATGTATACTCAGTAACGGAGTGAGGCTTTCTTTCATGTTTTGATTAGACCTGTAAACCTGTGTTGTTCGTACAACGAATTTGTGGTCTTGTGGGTACACGTACGGGTAACTCATAATTACTTTACAACTTTCTTTATCAAAGAAAAGTAACGATAATTTGTGAACGTCAACAAAATACCTCACATTTAAATAATGAAAGGAAGTATACATCATTTTCCGCGTATAATTCAAGTTTTAATCTTTTTGCAACATGACGTGAAACATGTTCCAAAACTTTTAATAGTATTTCCAGCATGTCACGTTTAAGACAATCGCAGTGTTAAGAAAATTAAGTTTCGTAACACTACACTGCTTTTAATGAGACACGTTAGCACTGAAAATATTAAAATAAAAAGTAATATTATCAGCGTTAAGGTCGAAGTGTATTATTATCATTTAAGTAGTAATAGCCGTTATACTGAAGCTCAGGATATATTTCTATAGCGTTGCATCCTAGTGTATCCAATATACATCCTTGAGTTACATCAACGACACTTTGTCATACCCTTTACAAACGTTCAAATGATTTTAATATAAAAGGTGTTTTGACTGAAATTAGTCATATTCAGATTCACTGGACTGCACTTAAATCACTGCACATTATCGATGCAAATAATGTTTAATATATAATTGTTAAAAATGTCGATAGCAGAATAACATAAAATTATCGAATAAAATCTTCTCGGGCAATCAGCCGCGTTACCTGGTCGCCTGGCGACTTCCGAGGATCCAGTCACATCAGAACTCTGAAGATGGGGACAGAGTTTGTTCCCGAAACGTCGGTTTACTAGGGTAACCATCTAACGTGGCTGATTTCCCGAGAAGGTTTATTGATTGTAATCGTCGCGAAAGTCTCAAATCCTATAAAATTATCCATTTATTTTTATTTTTATAATTAATGTGTGGTTAGAAAGAATAGCATCTCAGCGTCATTTGATGTTACTGCGGAAAACCATAAAAACCTCAGCCAGAGTAGAGGCTCTCCGGCTCTGGAATTTTCATACTTCGAAGCAACAGATGTGACCAACGGCGACGTGACTCTGGTCTGAGTCTTAAGCGGATTGCACAAGTTCGCAAGAACGCCTTCTTTAAACCACTTCTTCCAGCTGAATTATCAGCTCATTCTGTTCACAGTTACTCACAATGTTCTTAGCCCTTTCACTGTGTAACCAACATTTATAGTAAATTGTGTTGCATTTTACTGACTCTTTATTGGGATCTGATTTTAATTTACTGAATATGAAGTCAATTCCTTGCATTTTAGTTGTTCGTTAATCATCTACCTACAAAATAAATTAACGGTTCGGAATAAAATAACTAAATTATTTTACACTGCAACAGTTCATCGTTCTTTTGTTTTAAATGAAAATGAGCCTCTGGAAATCTAAACCGTGACACGCAAAATCAGAACGTGGCTAGGCTTTGTTAACCAGCACGTTTCATTACGCTGTCTCCAATTGCATGTTTCAAATAAAAGCGGTAATCATCAGTGAGCGTTAACACAATTTTAACCGTAGCTTCCATATTTGTAAATCTGATTTGTAATAGAAATAAGTCATTAAGTAACTGCTTACGGTCTGGAGGGCCAGTTTTCAATCGCCTTCGTCTCCCCGCCATAGGGCTCATCTAGCTAAGGATCAAACAGGTATCAGGGGCTCGTTTTCCGGGTTAAAACGATCGTATCGTGAAGCTAATCACTCACTCCCACCCTACTTCGAGAATAAGAATATGATGACATGGTGTGATGATTACAGATCTGAATAAGGAGTTTAGAAATCTGCCTAAAGCCGGCTACACACGAACAGGTATGCCTGAACAGACGTACCTCTCAGGTATACCTCAACGTGTAGATGATAAAACTGTACCGTGTGGACGCACTAGAGCATGAGGTATACCGAACAGGCATACCTGTTCAGGTATAACTGTACGTGTGTAGCCGTCTATAGCGTATCTAAACACGCTACACCGGAATATTTATGGACATCCTGAGGTACAGAATGAGAATTCTGTCAGGATTGTCGGTAACCCTACCGATATTTGAACCTATCAGCTCCTGAACAAGAATTGTGTGTGTCACCAGCTTACTGACCTGCTCGGTACTTTCTAACAGCCGTCGGCTCATTGTAAACTGTTTTCCACTTATCGTAGTCCACGATAAAGTGTGATTTTCTGTTACTTTGTTGTGAGAGTTTTAAGAGTAATCACGGTTATATACAAAAAAAATGGCGATAAATAGGGGGAGGGGGGAGACCTTTAATGTGGGGTTGGGGATTGGACGCCAAGCTTAGCTGTCTGTCGGCCAGAGATAAATGAAGCTACTCAGGAGAAACCTGACAGAAGAGAACCGACTTTTGGAGTCAGGGATGTTAATAGAAGTCACTGCAACGTATCGATAGGGGGAAGAGAGACTCTTAAACCAGTCACAAAAGATTTGGGAGAATTACTTTGGAAATGCCTCTTCCAAAGACAACACAAACGAATGGACACAAAAGAAGAGTGAGAAGATTTTTTTTGCTTTGAGGGAGAGAGGTAGAGGATTAACGAGGCGAAGCACATGAAGGAAACTGTTGGGAAAGGAGTCGGAGAATGGAAATTTCTTGCCACTTGGTCGTTTGACAGCTTTAGCAGCGAGGATGGCTGTCTTCTGGTTTGTAGCGCCGTGTAGTCTGGTAGCAGTTCACCGACCTGCTGCCTCCATTATCAGGGCGGCAAACTACAAACCCAGGACACAACCATCTCCGTACCACAGCCATGAGAACCTCAAATCCTACAAAGCTTTATCAAATGTAGCCTTTACGCCCCTCCTCGACGTCTCTCCTTCCACACTTAGTTGTTGCACCGCCGAGCATACGACGATCTTGGTTTCACGCGAAAAAGACGTACATGTTAACAGAACAATGAAGAGTGCATACGTCCCCAAGTATTCTGATATCAAAATCGTTTCATGAAGTTCGGTATTTCTGAATTTGAAAATCATTCAGTTGAACTTCAACTTTATATCGCGATGCCTGTTCGTCGTAATTGTTCTTTTCTTCGCCGTGCCCCCGCTTGCACGACAGTTTCCTCACATTGCCGATCTTTTCATTATTTTGGCCGCACTTAATACTTTTCTGGAATTATTTTCACATCTCTCTTTCGTTCGTTGTGCCTTTTTATTGCCTCCTTTATTTCCCTTCGCCGTTTCCTTTCTTAGTGACCTGGACATTTTCCAAGCCCACGGTCTCTTAATAACATATTCAGACCTTTACTGGGAAGAAGAGATTATAAAGAATGAGTAGATCCAGAAAGAGAATCTGACGGATGAGGGAGGAACACGTGATGGAAATTAAGACGTTTGAAATGGAACAGAATGAGGAGGAATCTGAGGGAGAAGTACGTGGGAGAATATGAAGGAAAATATATTGGAGGAGGATGAAGCAGCGGTCGCTCTTTTTTGCATCTTCTTCTTCTTCTTCCGTTTCTTGACCGTTACTTCGGTCGTCCGGTGCCTAATATTTTCTTCCATTCTTCTCTATTTTCCCATCCAGGAAAATTATTCTCCTTGACGACAGAGTCCGTAAGCATTGGCTTTGGACATCCCTGATGTATTCCATACCAGTAGGGATGTCGCAGTAAGACAATTTTAGGCTCTTCTTGTTTCCACAGTCACGTTGCAACAATTCTGAAAACCTACAATTTCGGGGAAGCTGGTATCACAGCGTCGTAACTTTGTGATTTACCGATGTAATGGAGCTATTGGACGCGCTCACTCTGTCTTTTGTTTTTCACCCTGCTGTTCACGTAAAAATAACCCTGAGATCGCATTCCCCCCCCCCTGACTCGTCTCTTCCCTTCCTGGCTAACAAACACACCCTCACCGTAACACTGCAAATACAAGGCATGGCAATTCGTGTTCTTTTTGGGGTCAACACGGATTCCCAACTACAGTGCTTGGAATCCTCAGCGTGTGTAGTCACTTGTAATGCGTCATGCTTTATCCCTTGTCCCTTTCAGACCTTGAGGTCAGGACATTATTTAAAGGTCGTCCATCAGAATACGCTAGTCTGGTCCATTTAAATAATTCGGAAGTATAACGTAAAGTTAAAGTTATGTCACTCAACGAAGCCAAATGCCATGAAGTCGTATGGAGGACTGGGCGTATAACTCCACACATTAACTTCGGTACTAGATGGGGTGACAGTTAGCTTCACGCCCCGGTCGCTTTACCTCCGAGTAAAGAACATAACTGCCCACTGAACAGGAAGCTGGGTAGGACCCAGAACCGATCTGTAGGTTGTGACAAAAGGTAATTCTAGATACGTAAATTGGTGGTCTTGCATCTGACCCTCGAAAAGTTCTTTCGCTTCTTAACACTGGACGTAGAACCCTGAGACTCAGATACCCTTTCCTCCTGCTTTAATAAGGCGACAGCCGGACAGACAATGGACAATGTCCAAAAATATTTCCAATGCAATGCTGAACAATTATCACAGACCTTACAAGCAGAGAATCAACATCGCTGGAAATGTTGTTGAGTTGTGTCTTTGATTTGATACTAAAACCTAAAGAGAATACAAGGGGGTTAATCACGTGACGCTCCTGTCCTCTCGACACTTCACATAATTGGGGGCTTTCCAAGAAAATACGACTCCGTACATCGGAACGGTCGAGACAGTTTTTTAACGTCACGAAAGTTGAAAATCAACTTCATTTATCTCAGAACGCGAACTTGAAAGAACAAACATGAGAAATGTGGAAACAATGAGCCGAAGCTGTGAGGAAATGGGACGTCGCTGAGGAAGAATAATGAGGATAAAGATGTCAACAAAGAGAACGGTAGAAGTGACGAAGGCAAGACTCAAAATCCATTTGTCCTCATCTCCGTTCACAAGTACTTATTTTTTCTCCCTTCCTTCACACATTTATCTCTCAAACAATATCTTTCGTGTTCCTTCAAAAGATTAACATAACTGTAAAGCTCTATTCAGTAAGAACCTTTCGGCACAATTTATGATAAGTATTTTATAGATGATTGTTTATCTTAATTTGGCCTGGGCTGTCTTGATTCGATTCCCGACACGAAGTCCAGCCTGCCTCCTATCCGATGGGTACCGGGGACCCTTTCCTCTGAGGGTAAAGTAGCCGAAGCGTGAAGCTTAACACAAATACGGCTAGCTCCGATGTAAAGAGCGAGTAGATAATCTTCACTCATAACGACACAGTACTTAATTAAGCACAGGGAAAACTATACCATTATGTCTGGCTTTGTTTGCAGAAATCTTCTGAACTTGTAAAGTTCTCAGCTGGGGAAATTAATACAGTGTTTAAATTATTAAATTACGGTGTCAAATAATGACAACTAGGGTCTGTCATAGCATATGTAACAACTCGCCTTGCAGGTTATCTAAACACGTAATATGGCACTGTCCCCTGACACAAGCAACCTCAGTCCTTAACCTCGACACTATACAAAGGTGTGCAGTCAGCTTCACGTTCCGTTCGCTTTACCCCGGAAGAATAACCTCTTATGCTCATTTGATAGGATGCTGGGTGGGCCAGAAAAATACTGTCCTGTTAAGAATACATTCCAGTTCGTCCAGTATGCGTTATGGTCACTATACCAGACCAAGGACATTAATCAGGCTTTTTAATGCTTTGTATCTTACGGTAACCGGGGCAGTTGGTGTTCTTCATTAAAGGTGTACGCACTACAATTCAAATTACACGTGTTAGGGTTAAATGCAGGCTCAGGATTTAAAAAAATAGTAAACTGGTTTTACAAAGTAATTAAGGTGTTTAGATTCTGAATTTTAATCCACACACACAAATCCTGTTTCATCACTGTCGATTTTTAAATACCAACCGAGACTCCAGTAACCTGTTACATC
>NW_019060234.1:177179-188813 GCF_000696155.1 Zootermopsis nevadensis
AAGATTTCTGCCTTCTGGGTTGTTGCGCTGTGTAGTCTGGTCGATGTTAACCAACGTTTCAGAGGTCATCCTGCCTCCGTCATCAGGGCAATGAATGACCTCTGAAACGTTGGTAAACATCTACCAGACTACACAGCGCAACAACCCAGAAGACAGAAATCTTCATTCTCACCGCTGTGAGAACCTCAAATCATACACTTCCTGGTAACCTCAAGGGCGGAATGTGGCCATAGCATGACAGACGATTTACGAGAAGTCTTTAAAATTAACTTCCGTGGGACAAAACAACCAGTAAATTCTTGTTGCTGAGGTATTGTTTGAAATCTGCACGGCCGTAATTTCACCTGTTTTGTCGCTCGATAAGCACTTGCCACAGACAAATACTTCCCGTGTCCCAAAATTGTGTTACCAGTCGGAGTATTGTTGATTTATTGGGTACTCACTCCCTTGTGCATTGCTAAATGCTTCACGAGCAGCAGCAGACCATTTGACTGCGATGTAATGATCCAGAATATACCATGTTCGCACCTACACAGGTTTTGCGCAATTGCCGCGAGCAGCGGCCTAGCAACAACGGTGACCTTAACTCGAGTGTCGCTGGTGACGTTGGGAGAATATTACATGGAGGTGGAACGGATTCTGATTTTATACTTGTGCCATGGTACATGACAGTCTTCGGGTATCTCTTTAAATGGTTCACTGTACATGCGACTTAAATTATATAAATACCAATAATGGACACCAATGTCAGTTATTTTGCCTACGGTTTTCTAGTTGCGAATTCATTTAGGCGAACTGTACTGGTGATGCTGAAGGCGAACCCGTACTGTGAATCTCGCCGACTGTTTATACAGGTGAATGACCCAAGAAGGCCTTCTCCCTAAACTCTCTCTTGTTAGCGTGATGGTTTGCTATGCGTTAGTTTCAACATTCGGCTGCAATAGTAGCAAAGCACTCTGCTTACTAAAACTAATTTCATGGTAAAATAAACATATTTGGTTAATCAAGAAACACTCCGCTTTAACATAAGCGGAAAGTTCAAAGCTGTGTTAATATAAAATCATAATCCCAAAACAGTCAAATCCAGTCCAAAATCGCAGATCCTATTTCTATTATATTCATTTTAATATTATCCCATAATTTATATTTGGATCTTCATGACGTATGTGTAATATGACAGAAAATTTGTGTCTGTGTCTAGAATCGATGCTGGAGGTAAGATTCGTCTCGGCTCAGCTTCACGTTTCGGCCGATTTACCTCGGCAGGGAGACAGTCCTGTAAATCCCAGACTTAATCTGGCTACAGCGGCTAAGAAAGAAACCCTTCGTTTACCTGGAATTGAACGCCGGTCATCCAGCCCTGAGCAATTCTCTTCACTGAGTTGGCCAGACTCGCAACATTTCCGGTCGACACTTGGTGTTAAATGACGAGAGTTTGGACGATATTTACCAAACTTTGTCACTCCCCGAACATTTCCAACACTTTATAATACATGATTTATTTTATTCCAATGTAATATTTTGGCAATCATAACATGCGTCAGGAATGGGTTGCATGACTTTTTGAGCAGCCTGTAGAACCCTTGTTCTTATTACGTCATCATCGTGAAGAGAGGTCATTTCTGTCGACGGGCCGTCTAGAAAATTATGTTGGCCCCGCAACGGAGAAACGCCAGAATATACAACATTAATACAATTAAAGCCTAATCAAGAAAGAAACCGAAATAACTAATTAAACGGAATTATCTAGCCAATCAACCGTCCACTCAAGCAAGAAGCCAAGTTCATTGTACAAAACCATAAGCTGTTGGTTACTATTTAGCCGACACAGAGCTTCGCAATACGAGTTACAGAACCCGAAAGTCCTGTTGCATGAAGGTAACAGGATGTCACGACAGACTCCCATGGTAGCTACAGCATCATCATGGTCATGATCGGTCAAGGATTCGGTTTAAATCTGTCTCGGTTCCAAATGTTTACCATCTTTTCCGTTCTTTATCAATTGATTTCTTACTCCATGACCGTATTACAATGCCTGCCTTGATAAACGGTATTGGTCAATTTGTGCTTTGTGTAATTAATTTAATTAATTTGTATACTGTTAAATCTAGTAATTTAAGTTATAAAACTCAGTCTCTTTCCTCATATTTTCAACTAACTTTTTACCCAAGGTATAATAACCCGCCATAGATTTAAAATATTTAATCGCGTTTGCATGTCTGTCTGATTTTGATCTCTTTTTGGCACCGTCAACGTTTCACTGCCATAAATAATTCCGTGCAGTTTTTTTTATTTCGATCTTCCTTCTAGCCACAATGGGGCTCATACTAACGCTACACGTCTTCTCGACGATCGACTATGGAAACCGAATGAAAATTCGCATTTCTAGTAAATATTTTATGATTTATATATGACGACAACGGCCGATGGCCACCTCATGACAGCGCTGATGCCAGTGTCTGGCTAACAGAATACAATAGTGGAACGGTTAGTTCCGCTTCTCGCCACCTAACCATTCGCCTTGCTTGTGATACAGACTACAGTCAGTCCATCGCATACAACATCCGACCCTACCTCTGAAATACCCTAAAACAGCTAATCTCTTTATCTGCAAAATTACTTTTAAAAGGACATTTAAGAAGTATATGTATTTAAAACTGAGTAGACTGGAGCAACGGTAAACCTTCAGAGTTGTATCTGGAGGTATCCTATTCGAAGCCAGACATGGATACCGGCTATCCAGGCGGAGATTTTTAGTAGTCTTACTGAGTGAGTCCAGGTAAATTCCTCTACATTCAAGCAGTCACAACCGCCACCTTCCAAATCCCTTCCTATTCGTTATTTATGATCTTGTATTATTGTACGCTCTACAACATCGAAAGATGAAACAGTGTCGACAAATCAACTAAAGTTTAAGTATTCAAAGATGTTTGTGCATCACAGTTTACAAACCGTGCATTCAAATGACTTGCCAGCATTGCCACTCTTTTTGATATCTAGATTTTTAATAAAATTTGGTACAGATAGCCTTTTATTATTGACACACGACGTACAGAGTGATACACTTTAATTACATGAATTTTGTGCAGATTAAAAGAACCAACAAAGCGCTGGATCCTTGAAAAAGATTGGAAGAGTCAAGAATTAATCTCATCCTGAACAAAAGCAATGGAACAGGGTCTAAATACACACACTGACTACACAGTGAAATTTATATCTGTATTTTAGAAAAGTTTTATTTTGTAAAAACATGTAAATTTAGTTAGAAGAGAGAAATTAAATTCAAACATTTTCAAACTTTTTTTATACAGATTCTACTACGCTACTCGACATTGAAAGAGGTTAAATAAAACACGTGAAACACGAATGGTGGCTCGTTGTGTGTGGCTGAAATATTACTTGTCAGTCGAGAGACAGAGAGATCTTACGTAACTGTGTTGGATCCCGGATTCAAGGTGCAATAAATGAAATTTACGGTATGGTATTTTGCAATATCAATTCAAGTCAAGCACCAAACGACAACTCGGAAAGCTACTACATATGAGGTTGCTCAAATCGAAATATTATGCAAATCCTGTCCATGCCGGTGGTGAAATTCGGAATTCTACCCCGTTGACTGGTAACGTAAGCTATACCGCTATACAGTATTCCACAACCTGTTCACATTCACGAGCGCCCTCCGGAAAAATCAGAAAATCCTTGGTCAGGCGGGAGACTTCCAGCTTCCCGCCTTTATTTCATCAACCCTTTCCTTGTCACGGACTAAATATCTCGTTCAGGCCCTTACAACTCATCGTTCTTGATTTAATCAAAACAGACTATTACGTGCGGAGTACAAGTTATGAAATGTCTTATGTTCTTTTCCATTCAACTACCAAATTCATGAAATGGCCTTAAAACCTTGCTCTCAAGAAATACGGCTGAATAAATAGGTTACGGTCTGAAAATTCTACGACTCTCTCGCACGATGCAAGGTTATGAATACTTTCTAAACATGCAACCAGATGTAGCAGAATCAAGTCTTACGCCACAGGTAACAACACCGTTATCTTCCAATGCGTCTTACAAAGAAAATTAGCTATAAACGCCTACTTATCATTATATAGCCTATCCGCCCAGCATCCGTGGTGGAGAAATTGCCGTCCTCTCACGGCGACCTGTTCAATGACAGCGAACCACGCCACGTAGACACTTCTAAATGTTGCACCGCACTGCGTTGTAAAGACATTCTTGATACGCCACAGACAGCTCAGACAATAATGCACTGTCTGCTGATCTAACGTTAGGCATTGAATTCCCGACATGATACACCCATCCTTGCACTGTCTGCTGATCTAACGTTAGGTGTTGAATTCCCGACATGATACACCCATCCGCTTGTGTAATCAGTACCTGCGTCCCCAAGGGAATAAAACTCACCTACATGTAGTATAGTGATGAAGAATTCGTGGATTTTAATGTGTTCATAGCATGGTGCTGAACACACTTTGAAACAAACACTGTAGTGGTTAGCTTCGTATTCGGAGTTCCCGTGTTCGAATCTCAGCCCGTGGACTAGTTCTTGTTACTGCTGTATTTCGTGGTTTTCCTCAATTCTAGATAAATGGTGCAGTAATTTCAAATACGCCACGGCCTTTCTCAAAATACACCCCCCCCCCCCCCCTTCCAATATCTGTGGGGACAGGGGCAGACTAAAATCATGATGACGTCATTATAGCACAGATTCCGATTTTGCGCTTCATAGAATCAGATGCGAAATATTACAGTCCTTACAGCACAGATACATGGAATCGTCAGTTCTAAACTAATTTAAAGTTTGGATATTTCAACGGGAGTTTGTTTAATCTTCTTTCGCCGTTAATAATCTGAGCTCAACTCCCACATCCTTCTTGACGAAGGGAACAGGCTTATTAATTTAACACTGGCACTTTTCACGTATTATAAGCTGAAATGGAATGTTACTTAGTGAAGTAAGACCTGCCCCCACCCTCTTTATAATTCATCTTCAGAGATTAGAGGTTTCCACGGCGATGAGTTTGCTGACAGTCTTGTTCCGGGCTCTTCAGGACTAAAGTGCCAATGCTGAGAAATTGAGGTGTATATACATATAGAGTTAAAGGAGGGGGAGGTCACTTCAACCCTGAAGATGGAGACAGTATCTTTCTCAGAAACGTTGGTATCCATCGACGAGTCTACACGGCGCCGAAACTCAGAACAGTATCATTATATTTAATCTTGTTTAATTTCAAATGTTTCTTTTTCTTCTTCGCCTTGTTTCTCCGATTTTACTAATTAGGCATTTCGTAAGACTCCTCAGACAGCTGACAGGGATACCACAACACAGACAAACGAGGGTGTACGTCCTCACCTCAAGTGGGATTTGAACACACGACTCAAGTGTTCGAGCGGTCAAACACTGTACAGGCATCAAAGTCTAGCCACACAATAAAAATCTTAATTATCATGCACCATTTGTTAATTGCTATATAAACTCTGTCTTTAATTAAATAAGACTCTAGCTACCGAAACTTTTAAAAACTAAGAAATTAACGCATTTTTTATAGATGCAGCATTGAGAAGTTTTGCATTAATTTAACAGTAGGCTGCTACGAGAAACAGGGTATATCATTTCGCTCCACCAACGTGATTACTGGAGCAGCATAGAAATAAATAAGTTTTAATTAACGTCCCAAGACAGGGACTTCCTAATTTCCAACTTTCAATAATTATTATCTCCCTGAATTAATCAGAAATAAGAAAATTATTTTGGTTCTGTACAAATTAGATCCTGAGCTAATTATTCCTTGTTTACAAGGCGATAGACAATCATTCAGGTGTCGCGTTTCACGACAATACAACCAGAATTAAGTTCTTCATACACTACGAAAATAAACATATAATAGTGATTCAGGTACAAGAGAAGTGGATCCCTCATAGGTATGTCATGGCGTGTCGTGTCCTCGGGATGTGAATTTAGGGAGGGGGAACTGCAAATATGTTAAACAGTAGTGAACATCCATTAAAGGATGGTCGGTCAGACTAAGGGTCGGTCAGACGGTCTCCAATACTGTGGTAAGAACATAAACGTCTTACGACCTCAAACTTGAACGCATTCTTTGGAACGTCCTAATTAAAGACAACTAATGAATATTTCGAAAACTAACACGTTATGAATATTTGAGAACGACAGTAACAAATCAAAACTAATTCACTACATTATTTAAACCGCATTAATTCGGGGATATTTGTTACCGATCAATTCAGTATCATCTCTCATTTGGGCCTACATCTAAAAACATCGAATTTTAAAAATAAAACTATAATCTTATTTTCTGTGTGTGTGGTTATAAAACTTGGTCTCTCACTCTATAAGAAAGTCGACAGAGCGGGTACAGTGAAAAAATTGTAATTGCTAAAATGGCCAGGACACAACACAGAGAGAGCGCGATATGGAAATGTTTAATCTACTGATGAAAAAATTATTTTTTTAAGTAGCTGTACCTGGAAGTAAACAAACTTCTGTGTGTAAGTTGAACGGCCAGCACAGTTGGCGATTTTGATTCTACGCCCTCTGCATCTCTCACCGATACAGCAGAGAAGCGCAGTCAGAGATTAGTTCGCTTGTAATTAAAGCAGAGGCGTGTAACAGCATTATAAACTCCATTAGTCAAGACATAACAAGCATTCATATACGTGTATGTCAGAGATACTATTACGGAAAATTGCTTATTGGAGATGGACCGGGCAGTATAAATTAAACAGAACCGGATTACAGAGCTGCCATAGCAACGCACCTACCAATAGAAATCCTGTATAAAATCAGACAACTGAAAATCGATGCACGCAGCAGAACTGGGAATATAATTGTTTCCCGACATCGTTAATTAAAACATGTAGCAAACTGTTTAAATATCGCATGAAAGATGCAACTGGAATCGGAATATGTAAACAATTCACAAAATCATAGACGTTTCTAATTGCTATGCCAATTACAGATTTAACACGCTCTGACAGGGTATGATATTTGACCGCTCAAATATCTGAAACGCGAACTCAAATCTTGCTTGAGGTGTGGATTATGTATTCACGCACCTCAGTTGCCCTGAGTACAAAATGCTCAAGGAATCCTATCAAATATCTAGGGATCATAACGTATTCTGAATTGGAGCATGTCAGAGGGTCTAATTCGTATAAACTGAAATGAAGAACATTAATTTTTAAACGAATGACGACGTTGATTTTTTCATTCATTACTTGCTCGCAGTGCATAAATTATCCCACAGTGAAGGGGCCGCCCACATATGACAACTGGCCGTCCGCACGTTTCATCTCCCGATGAATGTCGATGGAATTTCTTGTTGGAGAGTCAGTACTCGAAAAAATATCAGTCTTCGTGATGACGATGTTCTTATGAATTTCGGCGCTGTGTAGACTCGCCGATAGATGCATGTGGCGCCAAAACCCAAAATAACATCACCACCACCTCCGAGAAAACTTAAAATCTCGCACATATGCATTGTTTTGGTCCACATCTGTCTACTTTTATACGAAGCACAGCTGCTGTAACATTTGAAGCGGCAAATATTTTTAGATACTTTCATTTGTCCCTTTCGGGAAGGAGGTGGGGGCTAGAAATAAACTTTTCGGAAGACAAAGATGACAGCCATCTGAGGTCTGCACCGAACACTCTCGAAGAAGTTAACCGACGTTTCGGTCGTGCGTACTGCCTTCATCATCAAAGCTATTCAAAATCACATTTTCCGGAAAGAGCGGTATAGTTTTCAGGAAAGAATGTTTGCAGTTTGCAGAGAAGAATGATTAGTTTTCAGGATATGTGTCTACGTCACTGGTAACAATATTTATGGCTCCATTCTTCCAGGAGCGTGAATCCATACATCTTTAAGATTGATCAGAAAAGACCAAAACCAATTTTTCGGAATGAGTGGCTTCATTTTTCTGTAGGTGTGGCAAGGGAAGATTTATTCCAGCTTGGCTCTAGTTTACCTTCCAGTCTTATTATGTACAGAGTGGTTACATCAGAAACAGTTCCTCTCGCGTACTGATACTGTCTCTCCTATAGTAGCTTCATTTTTTCAGACAGACTCGTTCCATTTATCCCTACTCTATGAGTACTTTCCCCCTTAAGCGGACATCGGGCCCTCTTTCCTGGGAGAACGGCTCAAATATTTCGGGGACGGTGACCCAAAAACTGTGGTTGAATTGGATTCAGAACACCCCTAGGAGTTCTGAGCAGAAATGTACCGAATTCGATACACACAGAGACTGAACCTGATATTTTTTCTGCTATCCGCAACTTCAAACATCTACACTCCTCTTTCAGCGTGTGTAATCGAGAAATAAACCAAAGGGCAACGAGAACTTGCCGACCAAAATGCAAACACACAATTTTCCCTCAATTTTTCCTGCAGGCCGGAGCCCCATTTCAAAATGAAGTAACCACTTTGAAAATTTTAGCTTGTTCTAATCATTTATAAGCGAATACAGACTTGTGGTACAATAATATTTGCCATTCCGTGTGTAAAACCTAATAACATTTGAACGAATGATCTAATATAAGTGAAATTTAGTATGAATATCGCTGCCAGTAAAGGCTAAACAGCTATTTTCCTCATTCATTTCCAAACATCAATATTCCAAATATGGCAACCATATACACTGGGGTGGTAACGATACCATGTCCACTGAATGTAACATCGTTAAACATTATCTTTGATATATATGCTACTTTTGTTAAAACGCGAAATATACATCAACTTTCGTTTTTCCGACATTAATTAATAACATTTTGTACACAGATACATCACATAAGCACCCACAAGTTCTGTGTGAAACATTTATTCGTACATTTAGAAATACAAACATGGCGACGGTGACAACGTTAAAGCAGTCGGATACCAAGTTAATACAACAACAACAACAACAACAAAAAAGAAGCGTCACTGGCATTGTATAATTATTAATTTGTTTTTCCTCGTAGTTTTACGGTATAAAATGAAGCATTATAAATGGGGTCATAAGTACTCCCTAGAAATTCTTGTCAAGTTACTGACACTTCATCATTGGTCCACCCCTCCCCCACCGAGTTTTGCTTCCGTTCGCACTGCCCTGCTTTAGTCTCTACATCACGGACCACCCTCTGACACTGAAATCCTTTTATTCGCCTAAAGCAACACGCTGTAATGAACTCTGACCAATATGACCCACAATTAATCACACTTAGTGTCTAGATGTGATCCTAGATACGGAATTAGGTTTCATTAAATGACAGCCATTTAAATGAGCTTCCCTTTCGCGTACTACGTAGACTTCTTCATAAAAGATTGCAGTCTTCGAGGCTTGTCACATTTAGTGCGATAAAATTCAATTCCGTCTTCACTTTATCCAGGTGCCTGACTTCTGACAACTTGACAGAACAAACTCATACATCGAGACGTCTGTTTGCGTCAGTTCGCATCGCTGTACACAAGATAGAACAGAGACTCTGAACAGCCCCGCTGCATTCAGGCACTGTTACGGCCACTGGACGTACAGATACATTCGGTCTGGGGCAAGACATGTATCGCCCCATCGCTTCTTAGCTAATTAAGTGTGTGGAGCACAGTCCCGCTTGAGAAATTTATAGTCGATCAGCTAACAAAGAAATTCATCGTCTTTTATGGAAACAATAAGTTTCATTGCAGTATTCACAAGAACCCGTCAATGGACCGCATCCTGAGTCAGATGAATCCAGTCCATGCCCTCACATATTATCACTTTAAGATAAATTTAAATATTTACATTACATCTAAGTCAATGTCTTCCATACAGTCTCTTACTTTTAGGTTATCCAACTAAAATTAAGATGGCAGTTTTCTTTTTGGGTTGTAGCGTCATGTAGGTTGGTAGCGGTTTACAGACGTTTCAGGGATTCTTGCTGCCTCCATCACCAGAGTTATGCCCCTGAGTCCCTCGATTTTTTAAGACAATATTATCTTTCTTTAACAATCTCGATTTGAATTTCATACAAAAATGAGAGAAAAATTATAAAGGCAAGGAGCAAAATGAAATTTGCCTTATCTTTAGTGTAAATCTCTAAAACAGATATCATCGAAATCTATGGACCACTGCCGAAAATTACACACTCGGACGGACATATTCGACCTTCTTATTGGGCGTTCATTTTATATATGTAGTGCAAGAAACGCGTTATAATTTCCAAGAGCTTCAAGTCATGTTGTAAATTGCGCGCGATCATATTCTCTGTGTAATGTGCACGTTCAAACGGACTTAAAACGACTTTCTCGTTCCATTCACACTGACAGAGATTTAGTGAGACCACCTATCAGGGATTCACAGGCGAACTTGAGCGACAAGTTGGCAGAGAGACTACATCAAGCTGACAGACGGACAGATTACTCGCTTGACTGCATGAATAGGAGGCAGCCGCTAAAGCGCGGTCAGCTACAGTAATTAATGCTGATATTAATGAGTCGTCTGACTTAACCTTACGAAGTTGTGGACCACAATGACAGTAAAATATATCTGGTCAAGTCAACAAGAGCGAGGATTCAGCCTCTAGACATTAAGTTTATTAATATTAGGATGGTTCACAAACGTATTAATTTCAGCGTTCGTACATCTGTGCCCTTTCTCTGTTGCCGGCTCAGAGAACGTTCTACTTGAATGCAAAGTGTAACGTAGAGATCATGGAGTATCAACACGGAGTGAAATGGAAATTGTCCCTCAAATGGAGTCCATAATAACATTAGGCGGATGGTTAATGCACTATCATGCGCGACACGAGCCAAGGCGGCAGAGATTTTGACGCTTCTGCGCATCTAATGCAACGCGCCTTCGTAAAATCAGTCAGATCTGTCACTTGCTGTACGTTCGCTCGAGCAGTTATGTTTTTCGTCCTACATTTATGATATATCGTGTTCATGCGAAGCAGACTGTTAGTATTCAGTATCATATATGAAGTTGGTACGTAAAACCATGAAAGGCAAGAGTCCCAAGCACCAGGTTTCACACAGGCAGGCCAGAAAATCGGTGTATAGAGTATTCAGCTGCTTAAAGCGTGGGGCAAACGCTGGTATGTCAGTCCACGACGTTGCCGAAGAACAAGAATGTACCGCTGAAGCGAGCGACATAAGCGTTGGAAGCGTACTAAGAAATATTAAAAAGGGCAACGTCGCAATTTGTATCTCTCTCTAACTGCCATCCGCCTTCTTTCGTGCTACTCACTTTAAGTACAGAGAACATACAAGAAGAGAAAGGTGTGGGAAAAGAACGAGATGGGAGTGTAATGATGCAAGAATGTGGTGTAGAACTCGCCTTGAAGGGCGGAGGTCTTTGAAATCCGCCAGTCACTTCGCTAAGGATGCTGATGTCAGAGCAACGCAAAACGTTAACACGATTCACAAGGGAATCTGACTGGGTCAGCAATTACTACAGCCTGTCTAAACGGTAAGGTACCCTGAATTCACAGATCGATCGAAGCCCATTTTACAGTAAAAATTGCATTATAATCACTACGCCACGAAGGCTTCTGAGGAGGAAAGTGTAAATGGTCAGATTCACGCTTTACCATGACTGAGATCTTTCGGTATCGATTGGATGGAAGGGCGGGCGGGC
>NW_019060234.1:209258-221838 GCF_000696155.1 Zootermopsis nevadensis
GGGCAGCTGCTAACATACTCTGGTTTTGTACGGGTGTGAAAACCAGTCTCTCACGTTAAGGGAGAACACTGATTGAGGGCGTTTGAGAAAAGGGTGCAGAGAACTGGGTACTAAGGCGCCCCATAGTGTCTATAATACATTATTTGCGATATCTAAAACACTTGCTATTAACAACATTAAATTGTATTCGTTGAATAAATTTCAAGTAGATAATTCCATTTGGAATAATGTTGAGGTTAACACATTGCATTGGCTTTACAATAAAGATGACCAGATGATGATAACACTGTTGTCGAAACACGTAGTCAATCAAGTGCAAAATATAATTAGTGTAAATTGATAAGCTCTTTATGTAGTTAATTTAACAAACAATTTGAGTTAATACTGAAAACCGCTACTGAAATTCTGTATTATTACATTGTAGGATCCATATAATTACTGGTCTTCACCAAAATGAATAACTGAAGCGATCCATAATTATTGGTCTTCACCAAAATGAATAACTGAAGTAAGCTTGCATTGTCGTGGCATGTTGTGGTGTGGGAAAGACAAAAAATGCGCACAAAATTTCTGTGTCACATCCGACTGCTTGAATTCTTTTCCACTTCTGAAACTTTCATACAAATATTTCAGGGAAATTAATTCCATTTGCTTTCAGATATGGAAACATGTTTCTTTTCTGGAAGCAAAATTCTGCCTCTTGTCTGTAGTTAGAAAGGTCAATCACAGAGGATGACCGCATGATAATTAGTATCTAAACTGATGTGTCAAAACTCTGTCTACAATTACGCGTCACTGAAACACAACTGGTCACAGTTTTCAGTGCATATAACAGTATGGCCGCCAAGTGTACGGCGGTGCAAACTTTTATTTTGCTATCGCAAACAATCATTTGATAGATTAATGAGGTACCCGGTTCAGATCTCCGTCCTTACAGAGACGTTTTCTGGTCTCATTCATTACTTTCAGAAAATTTTCGGTAAAGTATGCCCTCATTCAAACAGGCCATAACCACTACACTCCTTTTCTAAATCTCTACTTTATAACATTTTACACAAAATTTATAACATATATTTTTCCTTTTCTTCTTTTCCCTTGGCATTATTATACTTTCATTATATAGTTTCTACGCTTCACAGTGTCATTAACCTAAGAAACAGTCATCACCTTCATAATCCTTACAGCAGGATAGATGAATATAGAAACAGCTACAGGTTTGGAGAAGAAACGGATGCCTAGCGGAGAACTATTGAGTCACGTAAGACGTGCGTCACTCTTCAGAGACGCATAAACCAATATCATAACCAGATACAAGAACTGAATATGAAATTCATATGAGCTACTGAAACTCTGTCTACTTGCTTTTAAGTTCGAATTATTTTCATCAGCGATTATCCCTTGCGTACGTTAGAGTCGGACCAAGCTCTGGATTCTCTTTTCGGGGCTGACTACACATAGATATGTGCGATGTATAACCAACGTAGAACGGGGTTTGTAAAGGCTCTGTCTTCACAAAAAAACGCAAACATTCGTGCATCGAACTGGAAAACCTAGTTTACTGGCGGCCTAAAGGCTTGTACACACTAACATTATCGGCAAAGTTTTCCAACAATGTTTGCGGACTGTAAGTAAACGTTTTTCCGCGTCCAGACATACCGCTGATCAGCCTGTTCAAACATCACGTCGTGTGGCTGGAATTTACGCTGTACATTGCAAATGTTTCTATTAAATGAAAGGCTGACAAGGCACGTTCTCAAAGAAGGGAGAGGTATGGATCTGCTGGCAGATATGAAAACAGAAGAAGCTGGCTTCAGTCATTTTGTCACGATGACACCAACCGATTTCGAAGTGTTGCTATAATAATTTATTACAGTACATCAACCTTCAATGTATTCACGCTTGTCCATATTGTACGCACTTGCCATCGTGACAGCTTACGACAGATTGATGACGTGTTTAGAAATACGTCCACACTTGCAAACACTGCATCTTGCCTTCAGTTTCCAACAGTACTGTTTGCAAACAAGATTTCTGATTCTACAACAACATTTAACTTATACTGAAAGAAAGCTAAAGAAAATTAGCATTAATTCAGATTTCAGGATCTCACTGTGGCGAGTACAAAAATGGTTATCTTCTGGGTTGTTTTGCCGTTTAGTCTGAGAGAAGTTCGCCGAAGTTTCAGAAGTTCTTACTGCCTCCATCAACAACGGGCTTCGACCTACATACAGCTGAGCAGACAGCCATCTTCACAGTTTAATTATGTAACAGAAGGTGGCATAGACTTTTTTCACTTAACATCTAAAATACCAAACAACTTCAGACAGGAAGAACCATTTATTTAATTTAAACGACGTAACTCGCGCGTAGCAAGAAAATGGCTACATGAAAATCCTGACCCGTAAATACTGAACCAAACGAGATAATATTATGCTAAATTATATAAATAGCTTTATTTAATTAGCTTTAATATTATTAATAGGCGCCGTTGTAATTACGTTGTCATAAATAACTGACAATGTACAAATGTCACATTCTCTCTTCACCGACATTATCAACTATGCAAATCAAAGTTAAATCGTGTCAATAGAGGAATAAAACACCTAAATTATTACGAGACACAAAAACTCAGTAGCGTTCCCTGTCATTGCGTGCTTTGAATTTATTCCTGGCTAATAACAGAATGAAATTTGTTGTAATTACATTCCGCATGTTCAGCTTAAATGATTAATTTAATTAAAATGTGTGAACAAACTGAGGAAACTCAAAGACAGAGAGAGAGGAATAAGCAAACAATAACATCTGTCCCATTTGTATTATTTATTGGTGATTAATTAACAGTGATCCATGTTCAAGGAGGCCATGCATGCACAGAATTCGTATAAATTATTGAGGATTTAAACACAGAATTTATGTCAGCCCAGACACTAAACAGATATTATAGGCACATTTGTAACTGAAGTGTTATAAAAGTATAAATTTATTTTTGTGGCGGAAAATATGTCAAAAAGTTTCGGAAAACGTGATAAACCATAAATTGTTGGAAAACTAATTAACAGACTAGGGAATAACGGCAATAAATAATAAGGGTGGTAAAGTTTAATCCAGTGGAGTACACGTGTTTAACAAAGCGAAACAATGTTGGCGATTTTTCCGTAACGATCGCCCAAAACTTTCAACTCGTGTGCATTTATAGTATGTCGTTATCCAGAGGTTCATTTTTTATGACTTACTAATTATAACATCCTGGGTGAAAATACGATAAAGAATTGTCACTGAAATATATAATTTTATTTTGACCAAAGTAAAATCCTAAAATCGCATTGTTTTAATTGCAATTCATTATTTGCACAATTAATTTTTTTAATTTTACTTTCACGAGTTTACAATTACTGGATAATGAAATGTTTTTAAATGCATGAATAAAACGGATGACGTATGGAACTTAATGTTTATGTTCGCAACTTTTCGACGGTACAAACGAAATTTCTCGCCCAGGAAAACAACTCTGCCCCGAACAACTCCGATGCTCCGATACCACAAAAATACTACTAAATATTATACAGAATTTTCCTCTGGATTAAAATGATCAATGGAGTATTATCAATGGAAACCATGTCTATTAATTTATCTCGGCACTATACACAAACACAAGAAGGCAGATTTTTTAAATGAAACTCAGGACGGAAAGACCTGATTTGTATGTGTAGGCTTTTGTTTTTGTTTCTGTTGTTGTTGTTATGTTAATATGCATACACATCTCAATCCTAATGACTGCACACCTATTAACTTTACTAATAATACGAAACAAATTTTAAATAAGTCACATTTTCCTCGGCAAATCAGAAGGGAAAATAAATAAGTGGAAGGATAATATTAAAATTGACACGTGAACGGGATTGCATTGATCAGCAAATTGTCCAATGGTAGGCTCTTGAAATATGATGATAAGCCTTAAAATACCTTAAAAGTATGAGATATCCTGACGAAATTAATAATCGCCCAAATAAATGCCAAATCATTTCATAGTAATCACAGTGAAATTTATAATAAAAAGTGGTAAATGGAAATCGTAAATCTTAACCAATCGTGTGTGTTTATGTGTGTGTATGTGTACATATATATATATCTCTTAACCAATCGTGTGTGTTTGTGTGTGTGTATGTATGTGTGTGTGTGTGTGTGTGTGTGTGTGTGTGTGTATATATATATATATATATATAGTTACTGCACTGGCGACGAAAGACGGCCCAGGTCCCGCGTGCCTTATACCTGTTACGTGTATTTATTAGTTGTCATACACACGCACAATCATCTGAGGCAGACAACAACGAATAACGAATTGAGACTGCTGATTCATCATAAACAATTTTATTAAAATTTCTGCCTGACCTAATTTCTGGCCTTGGTAGTCATTATCTATTCAAACATGTCGTTGACGCAATAATTATCCTCGTTAGACTTTACAGCTGAAACAAGGAAGACTTGAGTGAATCGGGAGGGTCAGTTCTAGACACGTAGTTTTAAAATCTTTGGAATTACAATAACTGAAATCACCAAAAATGCCTTACTTGTATTTTTGTTTTCCTTTAAGGGATCTCGCTAATGAATCTAGGCCAGACTCACGTCATTGTCTCTGCCGCAAACCTGTGTGTTACTTCCAAGTTCTCCTTTGGTGGATCTGCGTCCAGCAGACAAAACTAGCAACCTGTAGCTTTCATTTCTCTGTGTTATTGCCATGACGATCAATCAGAAGTAGGCGTACTTTAATGCCATGGTTTTCAATTAATTTAGTTGCTTATGAAGTTCATTTTATATCGACAAGATAAATTATACAAAAGTTGATTGTCTTCGGGCTAGATTCTTTGCGAAACTTTCAATCGGTACTTTTCCTAAATTTGTAGCCCGAACCCAATACTCTCTTCCCTCCCCATCACCGCACTACAGCTCCATGAGACTCGCGCCATTATACAACATAATGGCCTATAGAAAAGAAAGGATGCTCCATTTTATGTACCAATAACTTTCAAAGGGACTGCATGGATGCTTCTTTCTCCCGTGCCAGCAGAGCACGACGTGAAATTTAATGTTTTATATTGCTGCTCAGCATTATTACAACTTAAAGTTTTGTCTACAGGCCTATGGTAACAATTTAATTGCCTCTTTATTAACGTGGTAACTATCAGTTACATAATTTCATTAAACTTTCGATCGTAAATTATTTTTCAACCTATTTCCTAAAGGTGCACGCAACCAGAACCAAAGGATGCCATCAGAAACATTCCCTAACCACTTAAATCTTGCTCACATATTAACAACCTGTGTATTTAACATATTAACGCCGTATGCACATATCATTTCAAGTACACACACGACACCACAATCCAGAACAAAGTCATGAATACCTCAGGACGTGTTAATTTTGTAGGATTTGAGGTTTTAACGGCGGTGTGTCTGAATATTCTTGTCTTCTGGGTTGTTGTGCCGTGTAGTCTGATGATGGAGGCAGCAAGGACCTCTGAAACGTCGGTATACTTCTACCAGACTACACAGCGCAACAACCCAGAAGACAGAAATCTTCATACTCATCGCCCTGATGACGGAGGCAGTATGACCTCTGATACGTTGGTAAACATCGACCAGACTACACAGCGCAACAACCCAGAAGACAGAAATCTTCAGACACACAGCCGTTAAGAAAGTATAAAAATGGCTTCACTGCAACAACTAAACCGCGCATATAAAAAAATTCTGGTAACAAATCTCACTCAAAAAACATATTCTGGAAGATGGAATGCATTAACACAAAAGGTTTTAGAGTTCTTGAAAAGGAGACGGAAGTTTCTCAATTAACAAATTAAGTTTGTATGAGGGACTTTTAAAGCATTATACGTTTTAGTTAAATTAATGTCCTTTATTCTTCAGACGTTCCAAATAGATCAAAACAGCGCGCATGAAATATTCCCAAAGCAAGAACACAGAGCTCGTACAAATACTCACTTGAAAGGATAGAGATATGTTAACACTTGAATAAATATGCAGTTCTATTCGGATGTAGTTTAAAACAAAAGAAGAATGTAGAAAACAAACACGAAATTTAATTAACTCCTCAATGTCGTACATTCAGGCAGCTTTCTTTACAATAAAACGCGTTTGAAGGAAGAAAATTCACTAACAGATTCTTTGCCCATGCAACTGCGTTACAGCCAAAAGACATTTCCCACGTTAGAAGTTTAGGTTTTATTCTTGTCTGAATCCCTTCACCAACTGCTTCGTGCAATGATCTCAGAGTTAGCAGCTACAAAAATTCTTTCCATTTTCAATATTTCGCCAATAAACTTTAACTATAGACCTATGGCACAACGTTTCCCTTGAATAGTCAAGAAATTTCCTAATTTTACCACCACCGTGTTCACAAAATCCTGCCACTGAATCCAGTCGCGAGTCAGACGGATTTAATCCAAATCTTGGCGCCGTATTTATAAGAAAATCATGCTAATATTATCCTCTGAGCCATATCTAGGTCTCCCAATTAACGTCAGCCTTAGAGGTGTCTAGGAAGGAATTTATAAGCAACTCTTAACTTATTCCGTGCGTAGTTCATGTCCGGTACATCACATCCTTTATCATTTAATCAGGTTTAAATATATCGGAATAGGAGCTTGAAATATAAAATTATTCTTTATGTTATTTCTTCCGTCCTCCTGATACTGTCTTCTAGGTCAAACTATGCTCCTCGAAACTTTTTTATCAAACACTCAATGTTGCTACTTTAGTCAGAGAGACAAAATATCACACGTAGAAAAATATAAAGGGTAAAACTGTGGTACTGCAGACGAGATCTGAGGACCTCATGGTGGTATTCCAGGTCCTTACTAACATGTCCGAAGAACCTCCATCACAACTTGTTAACTTCGTTCCTTAACTTGTACTCGGGTTTCAAATGGAGGCGACGGGCTCCAGGTACGGAAGACAGTTGCTAATATGTTGAATAAACATTTGTGAACATACACAGGTCGTGTTCCTGCTTGAAGCTCTAGCGAGGGTAGACAGCTTAAGTTTCATACCCATCAAACATCTCTACTGTAAGCATTCAATTCCAACTTTCGTTGCACCTTAAGTAGGCCACGACTATGGCTATGTGAAGGAAAACTGTAACAGAATTTACCCTCTGAGGCCGAAACTCGTCTAAATAATATTCAAAAATTGAGTCCGAAAAAACATAACCTGCCTCCACTATAAACATCAAGGCAGTAACAGCAGTTTATATTAAGAATCACACGAAGCCAATAAACACAAAATGCAGTTATTATTAACTGCGTTATCGGGTGGGACATACCACGGGGCTTTAAAGGGTTACGGCTCAAAGCGATAAATATGTGAAATAAACCGAGAAAATAAAGGGAGAGAGAATGTAAATGAAGTGGAAACGTCCGGAAGAACAAAAAGACATAAAAATCAAAGTAAAAGTTAGGTGATCACAAGACGAAATTGCGTAACGACGCATATAAACAAGAGTGGTAACATCGAGCATTATTTAAATACTTGTTTTTAAATTAAACGTCGTCATAAACTGTGAAGGTTCCCAATGTTGCGGAATGGAAATACGCATTTATACAGTTAAGCCCTGGTAGTTGCCCGATTCCGTTTTTTATTACGCGCAGTCAAGTGGCGAATGATTGTTCATATGGCGAAGCAAACTACTCGTGTATGGCCAATCACAGTCTGTAAGTGGCAATGGCTTTATGACGTAGAGAGACTGGGACTGCAAAAACAATGGCAGACTGTCCAAAGATGGCTAAAATTCCGAACATGACTTTATTTGTATGTAGGATTTGAGGTTTTCGCAGCGGTGAGTCTGAAGATTTCTGTCTTCTGGTTTGTTGCGCTGTGTAGTATGGTAGATGTTTACCAACGTTTCAGAGGTCATACTGCCTCCGTCATCAGGGCGATTCTTAGTATGAAGATTTCTGTCCTCTGGGTTGTTGCGCTGTGTAGTCTGGTCGATGTTTACCAACGTTTCAGAGGTCATACTGCCTCCATCATCACCCTCCTGATGGAGGCAACAAGCCCCTCTGAAATTTCGGTCAAATTCTACATCCATATTTAATATGAAGGCACTGTAGCTTTGGTAAATAAAGGTATGCTACGAAAGCAGATGTCGAACATTTATTATAATCAACAACCTGATTCACAGATAAAAATTTTATATGTATTTTCTTCTTGACAGAAGTTTTCAGAAGGAACTGAGAATAAAATTGTCACGTGCCAGAGATAGCAGAATACGCTGTAATATTACGTTGCGGAAAACGGATGGTAGAATTCATAGACAGGGAATCCTTTCAGGCTGCAGGGTCTGTAATATCAGCACTTACCAAAGAAATCTATTTTCTATATTCACAAAGTACACAGAGTAAAAGTAATGTATTTTCGTTCTGTTTTGGTCTTCTTTTCAATAATTTATCAAACACCACGTCGGAAATAAAAGAGTTGTGCCATAATAAAAGTGGAGATAATACGTTGTAAAAAGAAAGGAAAAAATATTCTCTCCCGACGGAGAAAAGAGCAATTTCCTGGAAACAGTCTTGTTGGTGGTTGGCGGGGATGACAGTTCCCATGTAGTTCTGTTTCTTTTGCGTGGAGTCAAGCCCGTGAAATTACTCGCATTGGAAAACAACGCC
Source organism: Zootermopsis nevadensis (assembly GCF_000696155.1). Next base: position 217,940 of record NW_019060234.1, read on the forward strand.
CGGGCACTGCACAGATTTGCATACGCAGATCGTTTCATTTTCCATATGCGCTACCTCTTCAAGCCGAGCTTCCGGGTTTTTCTTTTGAATTCCACGAAGTGAATTCCGGACAAACATAAGGAGAGTCGAAAGGTCGACTCTGAGTTTTCATGCGCATTCTCTGTGGCTGTGCACACCTCGCCTGTGATGTTAATTTGCAGATTTTATTTTAATCGCGCGGGACAAAACATATCTTCCTTCAATTCTAAAGGGTTTTGACGAGGGTAGTTTACACTTAAAACTATTCATTGTCAGGACTTTTTCCATCGTCTGTTGTTTAAAACCCACGACGTTTCGGAGGCTGGTTCTGTCTCCGTCTTCAGGTGAGAGGTGCCTACTCTGTTGGGTCCCTTATATAGAGCTAGTCTCTGTACCTCTCACCTCTCGCCTCCGAAACGAAGTGGTTTTAAAGAACAGACGATGGAAAAAGTACTGACAATGAATAATTTTAAATATCTTCCTTCGTTAAACACTCGTCATATGAAATATGTTAAAGAACTGTCGGCCACAGCGATATTTGGTTTGCGTTATATTGCGATACACACAATTATTTGTACCAGTTAGTGGACACAACGTTCTGTCGGAGTTCCGTGTACAGTAGCTGTTATGTTAGACCAGAATCAACTCGCACAGTAATTTCCAGTGAAGACCTCCAGGACCAAACACAACTAAAATCCCGTCAGTCGAGCCCCTTTTGTGGTTCATGACCAGATTTCAAAGTCTCACTCTTAACATTTACAGTATTTGTCCTAGTAGCACGCCCTCTCTGATGACAGGCCGAGTCTGTCATCCGCCGAAAGCCTCTAACCCGTCTAAAATAGAAAATATTAGTAGTAAGTAGAAACCATTACACCAACAGCATATTTGTGTATTCTGGTATTAACACTTCTGAAGCTAGTGGCGTTAAGACGAATCTCGCCTATGGCATGGATGCCGACGTTGGCTTAATCGGTTATAAAGTTGGGTGGAACAAGTCACAGGACTAACATAGACACATTCACCGACACGAGATGTTTGTGTGTGATTTTCATCGCCGCCGGGCGTCTTGCTGATCGCCACATTCGGCACTTCTTCGGGGTAGGTACAAGCCTCACGACTGTAGTCCCTTCGGAAATCCGAAACTACGCTTTTACAGAGGAAAGTACTAAGCCGTAATGCTGTATTTTAGAGCATTACGGTTTGTTTTAGAAACTTCTGCATTTAGATTCAATGCTGACTTTGTTACTGTTAATCTAATTGAAGCTTAGAGAGGCAGCAGTCGATATGTAGGAACAAATGGATGATTATATTGAGTGTATATACCGAATACGATAGTACACCGAATAGGAACAAAATTTCGGGGAACTACAACTCTGTGTGTGTGTGTGTGTCTGTGTGAGTGAGGATTAGGAGTTCCTATAAAATAAAAACCAAAATACAAAATTTGTGTTGTAATGATAACGCTAAATTTTACAAATTCTTTTACAGGTACGTTTGCGTCTTAAATGGAACACTCTATAGTTGAATTACAGGGCACTTCGACTTTTTACTACATTAACCCTTATCAGTTATCATCAAAGTGTTGTTTACTGTTTAACTTCGTACTCTTACTTTGATAAATTTTGTCTGACAACATTTTGAACTAGACATAACAACAGTTGCTTTATAACATAGAAAGCTGATAGCATTAATTTGTAGATCTTCCCTGAAATGCAAAACAGCGTTTCCGTTGTCATGTCTCGACTTTAATCCCACGACATCAATCAAAACTAGACACTTACGCGTCATAATAGCATTTCCCTTCTCGCGTCTCATTAAATACCAAAAACGTCTCGGCCTTTATATGCCTCATGGCTTGTACACAGGTTAGGAGGCGTTCTTAACCCAGCTAAGATCACCGATCCTGTCAGATTTTAATAAATTTCTTAAGAACTTCAAACTACAGACCAACAAAAACTGTGATAGAAGATTTTTGTTGTATAGCGAGGTAGATGCTAGCTTACGGTGGCAGATATGAGTTTCCTTCCTTCTGGAAACGGTCATAAAAAGACGTGTGACCGAGATATATTAACTTATTTTCCAGAGGTGTCTTCTGGCTTTAAGCTCCGTAGCGAAGATTGCTAGAATGAGTGATATTGGCGAAAAAGAGAGGAACATTTACAGCGGTCGTAAAGTGGTGAACGCCTGCAGCTGAAGTTACGTTGTGTCGAACCAATTTCATTTACGACGAAATCAAAGAGAAGTGTTGAAAAAGGAGCAGACAAAGCTAAAGACAGAATGTGAGGGATAATAATAATAACGAAAATAACAAGCACTATCTTCAGAACATTTCGTGACAAAACAGGGTTATCAGCCACAAGAATAAAGCACTCCAGACAATAAAGGCAGTGTCTCATAGCAACAAATAACAATAAAATTTCATTATACTCAACCATGCTCGTGAAAAGGCATTGTATCTAATATGAGGATATTGCATCTTTCCTCCGCACGCTTTGCAGTCGCAGGCACGTCAGTGTTACCAACACCACCACTTGCCAGCGACGGAAAAAAGTGATGCTACACTTTACGCAAACAGTGGAACAAAATATTATAGTTGCAACATGGACAGGCGACACTCATAATTACGCTCTCGCAGACCGTTCAGACACTGACAGCGGGTTCGAGTCTCTTTCAGACTATGGACATTTGTGTTCGTTTCACAGGACCTCAAATTTGGGCGGATTCTTTGGAGCGACCAAAGCGACAGAAAATTAATTTCGTCGGAAGGAACGATGGAGTAACACCACTTGGAAAAAGCATGCGTTGATCGGCAAATAATATTAAACGGATAGCAAACAAATGGGGTAGGTAAGTGGTGAATCGATAAGGCAAATAATATTAAACGGATAGCAAAGAAATGGGGTAGGTAAGTGGTGAATCGATTAAATTGGCTGACGGAATAGATGAAAGCGTTCGGTTCTTGTGAACACGAAAACGAACCTTCTGGTCTTTCATGAAGGACGAGGAATTTCTTCACCAGCTAAGCAACTATCGGCTTATGGATATTGCAGCATTTAGTTAGCTACCGTTTATTTTCTGCATTTGTAATAGCCTTGCGACTCAAACATAGTGCGCGTGTGTGAGTAAAATCACGGCGATGATCGTCCTAACGATTGAGACCGCAAGAACCTCTGACCGTCGCTGAACATCCCCCTTCTCTCTCTTTCTCTCTCTCTCACGCACAGGATGGGAACATTGCTGGTACAATAATACAAGTCAGACAAACAGCAATTTAATAGGAACAAATAGGAATACAAATACACGCTACGTCAGACTGCCTGAGAAGTCACGATGACCTTCACGCAACGCAAGAATCAATTAGAACAGATCCGACCAAAGTAGAAGGCATTCATTACTAGCGTTTTGCAACTGCGCAGTAAGCGGCTTGAGCTTAGAACGAAAAACAGACGCACGGATATTTACACAGAATGCCTATTTAAGCAAATTATTTAAACAGCAGTCATATTCAGCAGAATAATTACACGAATTAGCAGAAATTAAATAAGTCACGCCTACTCCTGGTGATAGCCTACCTGCTACACGTTTCTTTAACCTCATGAGATGTAAAACCTAGCAGGGCAATACACTTCAACGAACGTCACATAACTTCAACACACATTTCATTAAACTTCAATGCGTGTTTGCTTTAACTGTAATTGCGCACACAAGCACTCAACTAACTTAATGGCTCGTCATCACAACAGAACATGGGGCCTTCACCCCGTCAGATCTGGTGCCAGAACTACCAACTTAAGATCCAAAAACTCGCACAACCCATGACTTCAAGTTCATAACACACTTGCTCTTAAAGTCTAAGTACAACGGTCCACTAATCTATCTAA
>NW_019060234.1:249217-301277 GCF_000696155.1 Zootermopsis nevadensis
AGCCCCCACCAAAACTACGTCGTATTTCAGCGTTGACACAAAATGTACAAAGGAAAATTAAATTGTCTCAGCATCACCTTACGATGGCGTAAGTCATACGAAGCGTACAGATTATAAATGCATCCCTCGTTAATTTGTCGTCGCCTTCTCAACTTGTCATATAGAATGAAGAGAATGCCGACTGTAAATGATGAATCACAAATTATGTGAAACTAAGCAGCCATGGCCAATTTTAAGGTACTGTATCAACATTTACTCAGAGAAATAGGTAATCGCGCATTATGTACACAGTAAGACATATTTCGATTAGTTTCAACCTTTGGCACTATAATCCACAACGCCTGGTACCCGCTGCAAAGGGGTGTGCCCCAAAGTCTGTGTAAACGTTCCTAACACTGAGAATTTCACAAAAGTATGCCAGTTAATGTTACACTCGCGTCGGTTTGTTACTCTCGGAAGAAGGAACCCTAACAATGATAAAAAATTGAAAATGTAAGTGCAATTCATTACAGAATCTTACCAAATGCTTTTCGACAGGTTTAAACACAACAGCCATTGAAATAGTTAAAACAATTTTCTTATCGAATTTAAAACGTTCTGATAAGGAAGTTCAATGATTCCTAAAGATGGTCGTACAAATCTCCTGCTCTTTTGTATAACCGTTAGCCAGACCATAATCCTGGTAACAGACACAGGGAGTTCCCACACTTCAAACGGGGAATCCTCAACAACGAAGCAGAGACGACCATCGGATCAGAATCTATGTTGGTCAGTACCAGAAGGCCATTCGTAATAATGATTGAAATTATGTCCTTTGTGCTTACCTCAAGGCCGGCAAACCTATACTTACGCATATAACTTTCTTCGTATGAAAAATTCAATGAAACAAAAAAATTATTTCCGTACAAGGAGAATAAAGAATGCTATCTCAACTAACAGCTCATATAACGTATATATTTATTTTCTTCCAAAAGGAAAAGGCTATTTAATTATATAATATAATACATAACATGGATACTACGAAGAAAAATAAGTATAAGCTTGTTTTGTTATATTACATCCCAAATAATTATCATATTTCCCTTTACAAGAATTTTGACTCACTAACTTCGACTATAAATTAAAACCTGTTCTTCCCTAGTATACACATTCTGCAACATGATACTACGTTGGGGTTGCTATAGTAACAAGCTACATATCAGGAAATTGCGATTTTGAACTCCAATTAACTGAAGATGCCTGTCGACAATACAGAACCGAATAAATGAGGCCAAACAAACACAGAACCTAGCAGATCATATATCGGCCTGCAAACTATCTATGGTCATACATTGTTTGTGTGCGCTACTAGCATGTACTACATATACGTGAAGTGCGAACCGAATGCGAAATACTACGTTTCAGAAACGTGCGAACACAAATCCACATCTTATAAGTTTCTAACTAAATGGTAAAATAATCCTCAATTTCAACACCGCTACATCCCTAAATAGGCGAATGGTTAGGTAGCGAGAAACGGAACTATTCATTTAACAGAACCTATTACTACGCGACGTCAGTACTCTCTTTAATGGTCAAAGATTTCAGCGCCTACACAAACCAGACAAACACTGGCCTCTGACTAAATATATCCCCAAAGCCTGCCACTGAACACGATCCTGAGTCGGTTCCGTCCACCTCACATCCCCACAGCCCGTCTCTGCAACATCCATCTTCATGCTGCAAACACATTTACTTCCCTTCACCTTCAACGTGGCTGCTTTCCAAGAGGGTACCTCAAAACACTTATTTTTACCACCATCACATCAAAACCGGCTGTGGGGCCCACCCAGCCCCTATACAATTTGTACCAGGGGCTCCTTCTTCGAGGATAACGAGATCTGACAGTAAAGCCGACAGCTCATCTGCGTCTAATGGCGAGATTAATGAGCGGAGGATGAAATGGATGAGGCATGTAGCAGCACACATGGGAGAGACGCGACTGATGCTCCAAATATGTTGGTGGGAAAGCCTGAAGAAAAGATGCCACTATGAAGATCTACGCATGGAAGGGAGGATAATATTAAAATGTATTTAAGGAAATATGGTGGAAGAGTGAGGAATCGATTCGTGTGGCTCAGGATAGAGGCCGTTTGCTGGCTTTCGCAACAAGGCAATGATCAAACGAGTTTCATTAAAGCCGGGAAATTTGTAATCACATACGCGACTGCCTGGTTTTCAAGAAGGTTTCTCCCCTATTTAAGGAGTTTATTATAAACATAACGTCCCTATGCGTGTTGAGGGTGAGGTACTTAATTAAGCATTGCAACATCTTTACATTTTACCAGCCGAGCTACATACCCAGCCCATCATGACCTCTAGCATGTCTAGTAACAATATTAGGTATCCTGTGCATTATCACAACGTTTCTCGTCATGAAATATCCCGAATTCTCCAATTATTTAATCCCTTATTAGTTCTAAATATTTTACTACAAACTTAGTTTTGAAACAATTTAAATATTATCAATATGCTTTTTTTGGATACATAAGCTAGCATTCCAAGTAGCAGTCACACAGGGTACACTTCAAAGCCGTCTTCTCTCTAACACAAACTCCTCCCACTTCAGGGGTTTTGATACTTTATTGCGTTAGTGACTCATTTCCCAGTATATACCACCCCTCTGTCTCCCTCTTTTTCTCACTGATTAGGACCGGAATGTAATGCAATACACTTTTAGCACTGATTGCGTTTTTTTTCCACTCAGTGATCCGTGCATCTTTACGAACCAGACCACTAATGAGAGCGTATGTAGGAGGAGTGTTTTATTTGAACATCTTCCCGCCATTGTATTGCATTAAAATGTCGCTATACTTTTATACAAGACTGCTTCGTTTCTACACGAAATCGCAAAATTTTAAAATGAATAAAATTCATATATTCGTATATCTTTCCATCTTCAACGCAAATATCAAATTTTTATTTACGTCATTTTATGTCCTCAGAATATTTCGACTGTGGCTGCGTCGTCCGAACACTCTACCGTAATGAATCTTCATGTTGCATTAAACGTGGAGAAATTCTTCACCAGATAAGAGACTATCAGGTTCTCAAGAAGGAATCTACTCCATGGATTCAGTTCCTAATAAAACTTGCCTATGCCAAGTAATACGGAAAGGCCCCAGGCCCCTATTTCTGTTTCAATGGAAGTCTTAGTACAGCCAAGCCATCTGGCCTCATAATGGATCTGAACACGTACAATCAATCATATTAATTACATTCCGCGTCCTGACGGGTTAGGTGAGCTAAAATCCAAATTAATTGCCAGTAGTTGGTGTTACTATGTAACAGTCACCATCTCTCAATGGTTAAAACAGTTGACTGTGTCAATAATCCAACAACAACACAATCAGAACAGTTGACTGAACAAAATCAATTCGACAGACGAACGTCACAACAAATCAAACTTTAAGAAGAGAATGGAAATGATTAAATGTTAAAATATATTCAAAGAATTAGATGAAGATTATTTTTATAGTTGAACACTAATGGAAAAAAAAAAACGAGAATGAAGTAGCTTGCCGAAGGCCTAATATCCATCTCCCAGCATTTCTTATTGTCATTACCGTATTTGAACATAAATGCATAGAAAGCATAAGACAGCCGTCACGGAGTTTTCCTCCGGGGGCTTCCCCGGTTTCTCCGTGGCATCCCAACAATTACTCCATTCACACTCACACAGAAGAAGGCAATGGCAAACCACTTCTGGATCATCTGCCAAGAACGTATATGAACAGGTCCCAGTCCGAGGAAAGGATGGAAGGATCCTGTTCATATGGACCTGTCGTCAGACAGAACACTAAATAAATAAATAATAAAGTTTCACACCGATCAACATCTGAAATAGCTGAAAATTAATTTGCAAAGCATCGAGAGGCAGTTATTTCTCATTTGCAGGTCAGATCACTATCTGCGTGTTGTTACATTTGACAATCAGTTATCGGTCGCAATGAACGCACGTCAAATCTCTGAAAACTGTTGAAAATTAAATAATATACCAAACTTTCCAGTTAATGCTGACAGAAGCTTAATTAAATCGGTTTTCAAAATGAATGCTAATACCAAGATAGCTGTCTTCTCGATTGTAGCGCCATGCAGTCTGGTAGAAATTTACCAACGTTTCATAGATCCTTGTTCACCGCCACAAAACCTCAAATCCTATTTAATGTTAATACTGCTAATAATACCTAATAATTTAACGATAATCAAAAAGTTTGCATAGCTTGTTAGTTAATGTACATTTGCATGCAATATGGCTTCGTTAATGTAACTAGGCAACCAGTTATCCTTGTCGATAACTAATAACATAAACAGATTAATAAAGAGAAGGAGAATTGTCAATAAACACACATAATATGAACTGACGAGCTACAACAATAATTTGAAAACTCAGTCCCTGAATAAGGCAACAAACATTACTTTATGGTTGCACTAATTAAAGTCTGCCTTCTCACTGCAAATACAAAGTTAAAATAGAAGTTGCACTTACGAGTTAATGATACAACTGATGTTAACTTTAAAGATACAGTTAAGTTGGTGTTTTTTAATCAGGTCAGAAATGAAGCCAAAACCGCAGACCGATTGTTACGGTGATGGGTTCGTTAGTCCAGCTGTGACAGTTGTGGATGGAGCATTGATGGAATGATGGCTGACAGAGGAAAACAGTGTTTCTGAGAGACAAATAAGCCAAATATCGCCTGATGATCCATAAATCCCACATGGTACTGAACCTGGGTCTCCGAAATGAGAAGTCGAGGTCTTAATTGTCGCTCTAATACTGAACCAAGAACCGAAAATATAAGCAAATTCGGAGTGAATAAACTTTCTTTGCACTTTAGTAAATTCCATCGCACATCTGAACTGACAGCAGATATGATCAACAGTACAGACGCTACACTGCATGCAGTTGCATATTTTACTCAAAGGTAATCAATACACCCATCACCCATTTACCACCTTCTGTTCAAAAGTTTCAGCGGATGCTGCGAAGCTAGTGGCTGAAATACACACTAAATTATAACACAATTTGACACAACTTAATAAACCATTTCTGTACGTAGTTTCCAATCAATACACACTTTGACCACGTTAAATGTGCCATTTATACCCTCAAAGTTTCGCACCGCCGCCATGTCTGTACCCGTTAATCTGTACAGACTTCATAAGCGTGTTTATTGTTTAACTTATTTATTTCTCTCTCTTTCTGGAGTACATTTTGTAGTTGATTTCCATTTTAATAAGCTAAGAACCTTCAACAGCTCGGAGGTAATTGTATTTTCCGACGAATTTTCGGTATTATCTTAACACCGTAACACGAACTAATGACATTCGGACGACTTTTGAAGTCTGGTTGTATGTAATTCGATACGAAAAGGGGATAGACACTACAGCCTCTCATTAACAGTTCTAAAACATAATAACTGCGTTTCTAGGATCGTCAATTCTTTTAACAAAAGCAATTCTTCGTTTATTATTTGAAGGTTATTTACGTGGCACACAATGGCTAAGAGGGCTACAATTCTTTAATGAATATGTTAAAGCAACAACCTTTAACAATTATGACTGTCAATTGTAAAGTTGTGGATCTTACACCCCTCATCCTCCAAGAGAAAAGCCAACTGCCTACAGTAATTCAGTCGTTTGCAACACATTGCCGTACTTGGGTTTTTTTATTTGTAGTGTTCTGTCTGAGGACAGGTCCATATGAACAGGATCCTTCCATCCTTTTCTCGGACTGGGACCTGTTCATATACGTTCTTGGCAGATGATCCAGAAGTGGTTTGCCATTGCCTTCGTCTGTGTGTGAATGGAGTAATTGTTGCGATGCCACGGAGGAAAACTCCGTGTTACCTAGACCTGTTCATATACGTTCTTGGCAGATGATCCAGAAGTGGTTTGCCATTGCCTTCTTCTCTGTGTGAATGGAGTAATTGTTGGGATGCCACGGAGAAACCGGGGAAGCCCCCAGAGGAAAACTCCGTGTTGCCTAGACCACGGCCTTGTCCAACACAAATTATAAATTCGGGCACCGCCGGGAATCGAACCCGAGACCCCAGGATTACAAGCTAGTGTTCTGCGTACTTGGTAGAGCAGTATATCAAAAGTCATGAGTGTTTATCTGTTTTTCTCGGCGACTGGAGTTCGAAGCAAAGATTATGTGTGGCCTTCTCATGAATCCTCGCTAGTCCTCAACTCATCACGGTCACACGTTCGACTCCCAGCAAACAGAGTTAGACAAATAAGTAAGAATTTCAACAAGGAAAAAATATATAAAGAATGGAAGGAAGAAAGAAGGAAAATAAAAGGGATAAACAAATTACAAAAAAGTAAAAGAAACAAGAGGGTGAAGAAGGAAAGATGAAAACGGAAGAAGGAATAAAGAAAGAAAAGATAACAACGAAAATACACCGAACGAAGGGGTGGAAAAGAACCCTTAGTAAATGCATTGTAAAGGGAGTTTGCAGAAACAGCCCTCAGTCACGCACAAATTTCGACTGATGTCACTTCCAGACGAAACAAGCCTTTCGTCTTGATCGTATTCACTATAAGCTCGCCGCCTATCCAGCCTCACCAATTACAAGCAGCACAGTGCAACTGCAGCGAATTTGTTAACAAAATCATGTGGTGCCTACTTTTTGTGACTCCGAGGGTACATCAACATTCAGTCTGAGTCAGGAAGGGAGAGGCTGCCGCTGCTGCCTTTAAAGCCACTGCCTTCATTGAATTAAGGGATTGAGTATAGAGGGCCACGGGTAAATGGACTTGTGCAGATGGCGGGGAACACCAAGCCAAGCCGCCATGACAGATCAACTGTTTGTACTTATGAATTTAAATGAATGTACTAGGCAGAAAGGATGTGTTACTGTGTCAACCGAAGCTGACAAAATATTCATAATTACATGCGCATGGAACCAAATATGTTTAATGCTTGTACGAAGAGAAACAAGCAGATTGTTCTAAAAATTGTTATTAAAACGATGATCTGGCACTGCATTCTGCTGGAAACCCGAACGAGCGCTGACATGCCCTACTGAAACGGTGTAATGAAATTCATAGTTATGAAATTCGTATGCCTTTGGAAATGTCTGGAGTATTTAGACACTTTATTGCCTCTTAGAATAAAAGAATCTTCCTATCTTAGACGTCTACTATGTGAAACGGTAAGGGAAATTTTACTAATTTATTTTAATTATTTCTGTTGACTTAAATCTGATCTCGTAGTGCTACGAGAATTTGCAATAGTCAAAGGCTGAGTTTTGCGGTTTGATTGCGAAATACTCTATGTGAAACAAAAAATATAAAACAATTCCTGAAAGCGTCCGAACTTCGCGAAGTTGTCAAGTGATGATGTTATATCATGAGGGTCCCATTCGTGACATTTACAAAGTTACGGATACTTTAAGTAATATAGTAACAGGAATAATTAGTATAACTGTGTACTGTAACGGAGAACTCTCGTTAAATCTACAACAAGTGTTCAAACCCTTATCGCGTGTCTGTCTTCCTGCGTTGTAAAATGCATTATACACTCCATCAACGGTATGCCTACATAATCTTCACTCTCAAGTCACTTCAACTTTCTTCTGCCTTAGGCTTCTACACATTTTCTAGAGCGATTCATTACCGAACCAACGTTCTCAGAACAACTTCAGGTCTGTTCATCCGTTCTTCTACACCTAAAATCCGTTGTGATCTTGCCATAATTAGTCGTGGAAATATTTATTGTACATTCAACAATAGCTTTTCAAATGTTCGTAACAATTAATCCTGCCTGAATGTTCGTAATTTTGTAACCACTAGAGCAGAGCGCTCCTTTTGGAGCTCCTCGGGGGGGTTGATCAAATGTTCAAAAAGCAACCAACCCTTCGGGAGGGGGGGGGGGTGGTTGCGTTTTAAATTCTTGTGTAACAAACTAAACTAACACCCACCCACCCCCACCCCCGAAAGGAGGGTTAAAACACTTGACCAACTTCAAAACTCAACCAAACCCCCCTTCGGGGGAGTTGGTTGCGTTTTAAAATCTTGAGTAAGAAACTAAACTAACCGCCCCAAAGGGGGGTTCTTTGATGCCATATTTAGCGTCGCCTTTCGAATTCTGACGTACATTTTCGATTCTTTGTTTGACGGCTTCTTCTTCGTCGATCATAAATAGTTGTGTTGTTATACCAACACAACAATACCGAATAAACAAATAACGTGACATTGTTTGATGACGTCATTTTTGACGACAACGAGGAATCACAAATTTTTATAGTAGATAGAAGATATGCGATGTCCCTAATTACTCACGTTGCCGTCGCAGGTCCAACCACACGACTTGACCAGGACAAGTTGCCTTTAAGCACTTAGCAATTTATGTTTTTGCTTCTAACCCCTTTAATAATATCCGAGAGCAAGTGAATTCAAAAACTCCAATCGAAATTCTGGCACACACGTTCAAAAAATAAAAATGGCTGTGGTCGTAATTTCGTACTGCACTCGCAGATAACTGGATTATTGGGTGGATGAGTAAGGAGTACATGCAAGTCGTACGTTCTGATTGCGCAATGTCTGTTCATTTCCGTTCTGAGAGACGGCACTAAAACATCGGATATTGTTTAGGGCAGGAAAGCGATTTCCCCTCCGTGATTGTCACTGGTACGTGTCTTTTAGGACCCGACGCCATGGAATCGATAGCTCAGTGGCTTACATTATTGATGACATCATCTGTGATGAGGAGAGGGACGGGTATTGGACCAGCTATATACGACCAGCACATGGCAATACAAATTTCTCTCTAGGCTGAATTTCCTGAGCATTTCAACTGTGAAGGGTGTAAAACTTGGACTCTTCCTCTGAAGGATAAGCACAGATTGAGGGTGAGAGAACACTGCGGATAAATTTCAATTTAAAGAGTGTGGAAGTGATAAGATTGAACTTGGAGTTTCACATTAAGATGATTAAATGTGGGAGGATGGACTGGACATGTGGCATTTAGCATGAATGAAGAATAGATCAGAAATATATCCAACAAAAACTATAATCAGAAAACTCGAAATGAAGATGCTACTTGTTGGGATGTTAAAATTGAGAAATTGGGTGTACAGGTGTGGACTGATTCCTCCACAGCAACAACCGATAATATTTCTATCTATCATAAATAAGCTTCTAGGCTGATAATGTGAGCAAAACAGCACAGAGGGAATGTTAAAGTTTGTGAACATCTTGAAGTAGTTCTGTATTTGTACTGTACAGGTTTAGCTAACCTATAGCAAAGCTCAGAGAACTGCGTGATATAGCTCAGTATCTTATATAATTCCCGATGTTTGTACTCAATAAAATATACCTTCATCAAACTACTCGCTGTCCCACGCCCCAACTTCTACTTGCCCGATGAAGCATGCTTCAACGCCGAACCAGCAACCAGTTGAAGAACCCACTACCAGGATCTGGACAATAGACGGGCCACGGAGTGTGTCACAGTGGCTTTATTGCGTCTCATTGTATGACCCCAGGGCTAACAGACACGCTTACTGAGTACATTACTGGTGATATTTAAGGTTCTCACGGGGGTAAGCATGAAAATGTTGCTACGTGTAATCTGGTTGAAGTTTGCCCACGTTTAAGATGTTCATACTTCCTCAATAATCCGGACGATGAGTGACTTATCGCCCTGGTGATGGAGGTAGCAAGCACCTATGAAATACTGGCAAAATTTAAGCAGAATATAGTCTTCTTCAGTACAGTGCTGTTTCTTGTGAGAACGCCTGAATTAAATCTTGGTCCTTCACTCTGGAGGAAAAACTTGGATTAAAAGTGTCTTGAGAACTGTCGACTCAACACCCAGCGGGCAGGCGGAAATGTTGGCCTCCTTCCTGTAGACTGGCCGTGAGAGGCTTCACCTCCAGCTCTTTCGCGTATCTATTACTTGCAGTAAAAAGAGTCTACTATGCACCGTAACTTACATATCTACGCCTGGGAACTCACGAGCTTCATTACTAGCAGACTGAAAAACGTCGTACTTGTTCTGACCTGACCTGAACTTCATAACACTACAACTATTACGAAATAATAAATAAATAAATAAATAACAATACTGCAAACGGTGCAGCAAAGGAAATCAACAAATATGTAAGAAATAACTGTGCTACATACCAATGTTCTTCACTCAGGAATAGGGGGAGGTTACGCATAAAGTTTGAATGCATATAAGACTGATAAAGATCTGCTTTCATATTCGAATGTTGGACACAGTAAAAAATTGCATATATAATTACCACGTTCCTTGTTTTTGTCTAGTGCAAATATTTTCCTTAGCCAGAGGAAAAACTATGGCGTAGTGTAGACAAAACGGCGCATTGACCAGGCAAGAAATGCCGTTACATTAAAATGGAACCCATGAATATTAAAAAATGTGTCGCGGTTTTCCTTCAGGGCTCGACCCTGCAGACTGGGGGTGCCGAGAAGCGCACGGAAATCCCTAATCGCCGCTTGCAAACACAGAAGTGGAAGCCGTCGTGATGACCTGAAAGCTTGGTTCACAAGAAATCGCTTGCCTATCCCACACAGATTTCTCTGCCCAGTTATAAAGTGCTCTCAATAAAGATCATTATAAAACTTCATCTTTCGGTCTTATCAGATCTTTCTTTCCTTCTTTCTTTCATGTTCTGTTTGAAAAATATACATCTCGTCACTCTGAGTGTTAATACTGCATGAATGAATGGCTTTCGGGTATATTGAATATTATTCGTTTAGGTTGCCATCTTCAGGGTGAATATGTAGCAGGGCAAATTTTAGAAGCCATGAATAGGGCAGGAAACTGGTGGTACTATCCATAAAATATTCCCAAAATTCGAAGATGGCTGTCTTCTGGGTTGTAGCACCATGTAATCCGGTAGAAGTTTACCAACGTTTCAGAGGTCCTTGCTGCCTCCATCATGAGGGCGACGAGTCATGTAGTCATGTCTTGCGGTTGAAAAGCACAACCGAAAACAAGAATCTACTGTTTTCAAATAATTTAAAGATTTCAAGTCCATTTAGTAATAATTCTGTTCTGCAATACTATTCACTTTTATTGTTTCTTCGATGTGTGGAAATTAAGATCCAGTTGGCCGTGAGTGTAAGGTCACTGTGTGTCTGTCATACGAGGTTTATATATACCGAATTACATCACACGATAATAATATTCTTAAAACCGGACTTAAAGAAGTCAGACTAAAACCACACTTTGTCTTGCAATTGTATGAATTGGGATATGAAACGGAAATACAGCAGTTCCAATTGTCTGTGTTAAGCACAGTATTTCCTACGTTTTCTTTTATACTCTCCTCTTCACATTAAATTCATATGCATCTCGACTAGGAAAATAAAACTGCTGGCACTTTCACTTTCACATTTTGGGGTTCGATGACCTGAGACAAAAGTTCGATAGATTTCTTTTCGCCCTTCTAACGGGGCACGAAAGATAACGCGTCGAATGATACGAGAATATCATAGATGGCGAGAAGGTAAAAAAAGGAAGCGGTCGTGGCCTATTTGAAGTTACGGCACCGGCAAAAGAAAAGACCAAAAGGGAGACCGATATGGTCACACAAAAAGAAGGAAGCATATGAGGAAAACTGAGTAAAAGAAGATGTGGGATAAGGGATAGCAAGGCGGTTGTCAAACGACCCGTGTGAGATGGAGACGTCTCAGATAGAAGATCCCGGTATTTGAGTATACAACTGGGGTTAAACAAACCGAAGCAACCTTACGGCAAACGGTTTCCGGATTCACGCGTAAGTCCGCCAGTTTCGCCGAAGCCCCACGAGAACCCACATACCACGCAGTTTAGATCCTAAACCCGTCCTGACTGACACAACATAACCCGTTATGCCCTTATCCGGTAGTCACGTGCTCCAAAAAATGAAACTCATCTGATGTTCCTCATTCCAGTTTCACAGCACGTTTGATCTTTAAAACGGCCAGTTTTGGTCCACACAATATCAGCCTTTACGATAACTCAAGAGAAAACCTTTGACCTTGGTAGTGTTGGCGGACGCTTATGGGCTTTGCCAAAAAGAAAGGTTTTAATCTGCATAATTTCTTCCCCCTGGTGTCCCGTCTAAGCAATTTCAATGTTACAACCGCTACGCTACAATACATCCCTGTCCAGTGGTTTATTAGTTAACGGCAGCACCATCAAACAAACTGAATGATGCAAACATTTCGTAAGATCGCCATGTTGTCGTCACATTCTAAACAAAGATGTAAAAAAGTGCGTATTTTTCAAACATCTGTTACCACATAATATTTCACAGCCCTATATTGCGACATATTACTGCCGTTTAATTTCAAAAGTTTATATGACGGCCATTTTTATATCATTTATTCAGGAAAGAAATACGAGCATAATGTAATTGCCACGATTTATAAAAGTCAATAAATTGGTTCAGAAGTCATTAAAAGGAACCCACACGGACATAACACCACATTTGCACACAATTGCAGACTCTTACAAAAAAACAGAGTGGTAAAATACATTATCAACAAGAAATGTATTGGCTGAAGCCATTGTGTGGAATCCTTGAGAAGCTAACAGTTGCTCGTACAGCAAAAGAATTCTCCATTTTCACAACAGTTCTGAATCAAATGATTTAATCCACATTTTCAAACCACATTACATGAATGTCCATCATAATATTATCCTCCCATCGATATCGAAGTCTCGAAAGTAATCTCTTCCCTTCAGGTTTTCCAACTCAAGTAAAAAAATAAATAAATTACCACAAGAAGAAACTGTTAACCCATCTTCACATAACAAATTCAAATAGCCCCTACACTTTATCTACGCAATATAATATAACCCAAACGAACATAAGCCTACAAATAGTAATATTCAGTATATATTTATTTATTATTTCAGTCTATACACAAACTTAATTTTTAACTGTTGTTGTTAAAATTAAAATACAAATAGTAATATGCTGTGTGTAAGTCAGGATGGACTTCACCCTTTACAGCGAAAAAAAGGAAAAGGAGAAGAAGAAAATATTCATTTCGTAAAGACATCTCGATATTTTTTCAATCTTCTTTCCTTCTCTTCATGACGACGGCATGTCGAGCTAAGACGACATGTCACGTCAGCAAATTTCTTCTTACATTTAATGTACGTTCCGTTGCTTAAATATTCATAGACTCTATAAAAGACTCGTCTCTTCATCTCGCATTAGATTTCAGAAGTATGCACAATATTTCTTGGTTCTATTTATGGCTTTCAAATCATGAGACAGACCAAAATAAAATCAAGATGTTTCCTCACCCCACTCCCACTCCTTTCACTTTCTGCTTCGCTATCTTATTATCCCTTCAATCCAATTTTGTACCTTTCCTTCTCTGACACAAAAGTTTCTTCGGCAATCTAGTTGTGGTTCGCCGTCGTTCCTATAGTGGAAACACAAACACTGTCAAACGACAGTTTCAATTGAAGAGGTTATCGAACACGAATATTAATTATAATTGAATAAGATCTAAAAAAATATTGCAATGTATTATCTAAACGTTCGTCCTGAGAGACCGAGAAATAATTCAAAAAGCATCAGTCATTATGGGGGATAAGCAACTTCTTCCCTCTTCTCCAGTGCATGTAGAAAGACTCTCAGGCGCAACATGGCTTCGTGCGTAAGTATTTGCTCGGGATCTTCCGTACTGAACACATAATTATAAATGTACAGTTCATACTGGCTCCATCATTTTTAACTCAAGTATCTGAAAGACGATATGGCTCTTAATTTCTACACACCACCTTTCGATTTTCATTTTAACTAACCAAACGTCCGAAATATCAGAACTGTAATTTAATGATTATAGGTTCCACGACCAAAGATTCCACCTACACGGCATTTTCCTTTGGGCATAATCAGCGTTTAGCAGAGTTTGCAAATCTGAAATTAGCTATGCACCCCAACAGAATTTAGTGTAGTCTCACGCTACGACTCGCCACCTAGGTAACAGTCCCTCAGGCCTGTAAACTTCGGACTCAATGAGCACCAATCTACGTAATTATTGGAGGATTGGTAGAAGTTAACCGACGTTTCAGAAGTACTTACTGCTTCCGTCAACAGGGCGCCTGATGATGGAGGCAGCAAGGACCTCTGAAATGCTGGCAAACGTCTACCAGGCTACGTACACGGCGCAACAAGCCAGAAGACAACCACCTTCTCACGAAATTCTTGTCCCTTGATTCTCGCGACCTCGTATTTCGGTTAGTCTATCCTTGATGGCAACTGCAATGTTTGCCTAAATGTTGTATAACCTTCAAAATTCGGCGCGGATCATCCCAGAAAATAGAAGTCGCATCCATCAATAAAATTAAAACCATGACCCACTCTCCTTGATTTCATAACAATATGCACTGAAGAGAATAAATTAGGAACCTCAGAATGGAAATTTCTTCAACCTCCTGTTACTTCTCTCTTCTTAACAAAGAGCGCATATTAAGTGTTTTTACGCTCCATAAAGAGTACTAGTCCGAATAAGACCTCGAAATCCACCCTCTAGTCCAAAAAGCACATCCTACGCGCAGTTTTATTCGCGGTACCTATGGAGGACGAAGGCGTTAAGTGTAATATTAAAACGTGTCTTAAAAGGATGCGAGGGTGTGGACTGGATTAATCTGGTTCGGGATAAGGAAGGGCCAGTGGCGGGTTCTTATAAACACGGTAATGAACAGTTGGATTCCATAAAAAACTGAGAATTTCTTGATTGGCTGGGAGACTACTGGCTTGACAAGAAGGAAGAAGGTTGTCCAACATCCTCCGATCGCCTCTCATTTTATCTTTCTTAGATCCAAATACCCCCTTCCCTTAGCCACGTTTTAAAATGCTGTGTTTGTTTCTTCAAATCGTGTTTCATGACCAGTACAAAACACGTAACTTTTATCGACAAGAGGAGCATGATTAGCTGCTCGATTTGATAATGAAGCCGCTCAAATTTTAAAAAAAAAGGTACTGGGAAAAACCACCGTAATGATGAACAAGTCTTTGTGCAATGCCCTTCAACAGTTTCCAAGAAATCATCCTCTGACACTATAATACCTGCTTATTTCTTATTCATATAACTCCATCCTTTTCCTTCGCTGTAAATAGAAACGCAGATGACGGTAAAACACGCTGAGGCTTCGTACGCGCGGTGGTTGCTGATTAACAGATCAGGTGGGAAATCCACCGCCAACTGCATGAAGTATTGCAAAATGCCTGTTCGCGGTACTTAACACAGCTCACGTTGCACGGTTATTCATTTTTGTTAAAAGTAATCAAATTATTTCGGGAGACATTCCCATGAAAACCAGTGGAAGAGTGTACTTGGGCGCAGTACACGTAAGGGAAGTGCGGGCACTTCGTCTGTTTAAGCGGAATATCGAGCCACTGCGAGCAGTGAAATAGTGTCAGTGCTTTTGACAGCTCGCGGTCCAACTTTATCTTTGCCGCGTCCTTTGTTTTCCTGACAATTTTCCACGTTTAACTTACGGCCAGTAAATTTTTGTTTTCCTTTTTAATGTCGAATATGTTTTAAACCTTATTTCCCTTCCATTCACCTATTATTTGAGTAAGGCGATCGATTTCTTTAGTCTACTAAAATGACGTCGGGTTAGATCACAACGTGCGTTATGAATGGCACAGCATTTAATGCAAAGTAACCCAGTTCCTTAGTTGGTTTCGAAATTTATATTTAAATGCTTTAATGATTTAAAAACGTTATTTAGGAACCGTATGTTTTTCTTTTCATTTCATGTTCAATAGACCATAACGTCAGGTAGCCAGGCTCCGGGCAGAGGGCAAGCTACTTCTTTTATAGACATCAATCTAGGCTGTGGTTTATCTTGAGTAATTTTATGTACGACATTTTTGACTCAATCCTGCAACGTGACAGGTTCTAATTACGATCGCTTTTATGACCCCGCAGTCTGACCCGCTTACAAGCAAAGCCACTTGACGGCGCCACGGTGGTTTCTGCATTCGCCGACATATTTCGTTGTGGGTGTAAATCGGAGGGAAGTGTACATAACCACAGCAGACACTCGGCGCAATTGATCAATGTTCTGCGACTATTCAGGTACAATCCAACACGAAAGGTCAGTTGCATAGTGGCCCAGTGACTACATGAGGGGTCAGACACGTTCCTGTTTATTAATTCTTGCGTTATTTAACATCTTTCGTACCACGAACGAAAGACCTCGCTTAAAGAATTAACGTAATAAATTAAAGAAACAGTCCGCCATTTCTCCACAGTTAACAAATATTCGCGGTTATTAATGATGGGCCTAAGAACAGAAATACAAAACCAGCAAGTAAAATATTACCATGCTTTTTTCGACTGAATTGGACGACTTTTATAACATCAAATGAGACTTTGAATTACGAACAGATAAGAATTTTGTCTGAAACTATCTTTTCTTTACTATCTCAGCATTTGATTGCAGAAGCTGAGGCACATAAAAACAAACCTGTCAAGACCGAGGTGTTGTTGGGACGAGATTCGAAACCCGTACTTATCTGACGGAAATTATTACCCGACACCGGTGTTTTGAAAGAATAAGCTCCCTCTATCTTCAGCGGTGTCCCCAATGTTCGTCCACGCTTAAATTGGACAATGTCCAAAGTGTGAGTTAAGTATGATGCAAATTATGTCTCGGAAGTGGCTCTACCGCAAATACAGGCGACAGTTTGGTGTAAAATATAAGATCCGAGTTTGACGACTGTGACAGAAGACAAATCTGATACACAGATTGTCTGTCTCTTCTGAGGTCAGTTACTTTCATTTCACTACGAGCCACAATGCGCACAGATAATCAGAGAGGTAATTTCGAGACCTTCAATGGCATAAGTATCACGTTATCACATTTATTATTTATACATTTATGTACATTATGTGTAATAAAATTAATTAAACGTAAATTACTCGTAAAATTATTCCGTCAGCAATCTTAAATCTTAAAATAACGATATCTTCTATACGGAATTTTAAACATGTGTTTATTGGATTATTTCTACTCTGAGCCCAGAAACAGGTCCATGAGCTACGGACACCCTACTACCGTAGATTCTGTATGATTGCATTTCACTGTCAAAACGAACTTGCGATATATCTAAATAAAAATAAATAAATGCCACGTCAGAAACCGCAGTCACAACGTAAACCCGAAGGCCATGCTTGGTTCCAGTCACCACGGCAACAAAAGTTTGATTTAGTTAGCTCCAAGGCCTTCTGAGAACTGCACCGCTCTTTGCATTGTTTTCAGTTTTCTTATTCTTATTTTTACTGCAGTTACTAAATACATCATGTACTTCAACTCCCATAATGGATAACGTAATTGAAAATAAATTACAACTAATTAGATTCTGTCCTATACTTAATTGATGGAATGCATACTTAAATTAGACCCAAATCTCCATGCGTCACAATCTCCTAGTTCCACATTAGAGTGAGACAAAAAGCATAACGTCGACGTTCTAGTCCCATCACTGCATACTTTAACCCTTCTCACGATGTTTTTGAACCTAAAATAGCAAAATGTGTATCGTCGTAAGACCACAAATAGTCAACTTCAAACGCTGAAAGATGGAGAAATGGGTTTCTAACTGATATTCACAAACACCATACGAACTCAGACCAGAAGAACCAATGCGTCTTACGAGATAGAATGCTTACACAGAGCAGCATTTCTCAAACTGTGTTCCGCAGTGCTGGTAGGTTTTCAGTGGTTACGAAATTCGTCTGTGTTCCGTTTTATGGTACAAGGACTATTATTAACAAAATAATATAAGAAGTTAATTGACATGTCAATAGACACGGGTTTAAAAATTGATAACAATTTCAAACGTTTTCCTAATTAGCTTTTTTGGGCTGGCCTAGAAGAAGTCTTGACACATTTCAAGTGTGGCTGTAAAGATCCTACTACAGACTTAAGTAAGAACACGAGAGAAGAACACGATAAAGCTTTAAAAATATACCTGACCTCAACTCCCTCGTGGCCAACAAACAGGTCCGCCCGCCACATCAGTTTCGTACAACAAATTCTCTCGCAAAATATTTGGTGTGTAATTTAACTTCCCGCACAAAGAAAAACTGCTTAAAATATTTTATTGCCAAAAGAGTTCCTTAACATTAAAAAGATTGAAAACCAATTATACCAGATATTAAAAGTTGATGTACCAATTATTATATTTTATGCCTGTTATTTAACGACGTTTTGCCGGGTTATAATATTGAGCTATAGAAGCGAAGTTGTTCTTGTGAATAAGCAACGCACTGTGAGGGAGTACTGAAGGAAGGAGAGATAAAACCCCATGAATCGTGCACCACTACAATTGATGCAAATAAGTGGTCAGCTCACATAATTCGATTCAACCCCCATCCCTCAGGGAAGTAAGTCGGTACCACTAGACAGGGCACTAAGCGGATCCCAAAGATGGTCCAGACGCCGAGGCTGAAGGGAAGTCCCAGCGCCTGCCAAGAATAAAACCACAGCCTTAAAGCCCACAGTCAGTGCTGATTAAAGTATCCCTAACGGAATGAGGCGGCGGTGGCTTACTCTAAGACACCGTTTCAACATTCGACTGAATTACTAAAGAAAATCACGATAATGGATCTCCATGATGAACCTTGGAATCGAGATCGAAATCTCGCGAATACTAAGCTTAAGTTATAAGAACACCAAACCTGCTACATTCAGCCCACACGCAAGTATAGTTTTGTGTGTTTGAACTGAATTCGAACCTAACCTAACCTAACTTCCAAATGCTGAGCAGTGACAGAGCAGTTGATAAACTGGAGTCCTCGTGCTCTTTCAACCAAACGCGTGCGTCTGTGAGGTGGTGACACTGTGTTCAGTTCGAAATCCGGTGTTTGCCAATTATACGAACTAGGATGTGACGTGATCTTCTGGAGCCTTTCCCAGGAGAATAAACGGACGCCTTCACTTTGTCCACTAACGCCTTCCGTCATCGACTTCCCATTCTATTCGGAGGCTCCTTTGTAAGTGGTAAAGGCGGCCGAAGCGTAAACTGACATCCATCCAACGCTGAAACTAAACATGCCCAAAACTTCACATCCAATTCCCCCCCCCGGTTTCTATGGCGCCACACGTACGACTCAGGGACTAATCTGCCTTCACATTTTACAAGAAACGTAAATAATTATAATGTATTTGACATTTTGAATCAGTTCCGTGTTATAATGAAGATTGATAGCTTAGAAACAAACACTTAAAGAAAATAGAGCACTTGGAAGACCTAGATGTAGACAAAATGGGTCATTAATAAACTGGACAACTGTCTCTTGATAGGATTTGGTGGAGGGCTAGAGTCCTGTGAACTAAGTAATGAAATTTGGCCCACACAAAACGCAGGGAATTTCTTGATTAGAAGAGCCACTGTTAGAAATACTCTGCTCCATAATGGTATTCAGTTTTGTCTGCTTGGAATGCCTACAGGCTCAGGTAATAAAACCCGTCTTGCAAATTCTCCTTGTTCAACATGCTAGTGCATTAGCAGTTGCTATGGAAATATTCGAAGGAAGGAAGGTATTTCAGCTACAAATAATACGCCACTTGAGATTTAAGAGTAGAAATTGGAAGTTTTTATTCCTGGGAAAAACAGCGTCCTACAGTCTACAAAAGAGAAACAAGACAAATTTCAAGAACACAAAGTCTTTATTATTCAAAACACTTGTGTTTTGGTAAAAGTCCCTGTACAGTAAATATGAATGCTTGGAGGCATGGATAAAACACTGTACACTTTTAAAAACATGCCAACAATCAATTCTGCCAAAGTGGGCAAAAGAAAAGTAAACAAGATTAAATATCAAGACTTCTACTTTCAAATTAAATACGCCTTGGGCTGTTCATGAGCCGCAGAGCTGGAATTTCCAATGTACGACGTGACGTAAGGAAACTAACAAAAAAACAAATTCAGCACAAGTCGTTTATTAGGTTTATAACATTTTGAATTTAATAGGTTTATGCGTACACAATGAATGAGAACTTCAGCAGTTTTGTAGTTAAACTGTGTGAGTAGAGCTTGTGACGAACATACAATGCCGCTCTGAATATGTTTCAAAGAATGAGACTTTACAGGTGAGATTTCAGATCCTCGCGGTGGCGAGTATGAAGATGACTGGTTGTCTTCTGAGATGCTGCACCGTGGAGTCTGGCGGAAGTTCACCGACCTCTGAAAAGAGGTGCCTCAGACGTAGGTAAACATCTACTACAATACAGGGCGCTTCAACTCAGAAAACAGTCATTTTCCCAGATCGTACATATTTACTGCTACTATATTCTGGAAAGTGACAGTTGCAATCACATCTGATTTTCAAAACACTGCAAAACGGTAATTTAAAAAATTGATATTTGTATGGGAAATTGAGGCACTTCGTAAATACAGGCAAATGTCTGCTGTCAGTAGCAACAAACGCGATATTCCAAAACATTGCAGCCACATCAGCATGTTTGGGGTCAGAAACAAAGGTTTTGGCCCACGTAACTGAATGTTTTAGAGACTTGGTGATCTGCAGCAGCAGCAAGGCAGAACCATTTTAGACAGGCCGAATTCAGCATTAATCTTCCCGTGTTAAGCTTGGAAAGATCTGATTATACAGCATAAAATAAAAACAATATGGATGTGTGTTTGTTCCTAAATATTCGAAAGGTGAGCTTAAAATACCACCCTTTGCCATAGAAATCTTTTTCCATATCCACAAAAAAACAAAACTTTTCAATTATAGAGTCAATATAATTGTAACTAAGGGATTTAGACTCACGGAAGGCAGAGAGCAGACAGCTCTCGAAGGGACAGGAAAGCCGACAAACATCGCTTCACGTCCATTTATGGGGTTGCAGACCTACAGACGAGGTAGAATAAATAACGTGAGGAACATTCGACTGTTCTCAAAAGCCCTCTGATGATATAATAGCAGACAAATACTTGCAAATCCCCAGGATGATGAATATCGATTTTAAAACACTTCATAGCATCAAGCAAGACAATGTTAAAATGTACGCCCAGGTGCACAATATAACCAAGGGACAAGAAGGATTTATTAATGAAGTTATGTATTTGTACTAATCTGTGTTGACTTCAATATTACAGCACTTGAACAGACAGCACCGAAATATCTACCGAGTTACTGTAAAAGTGAATTTCAATAAAAATTTAGCTGTAAAAAACATTAGGAAAAAATGTGTTGCCACTCTCAGCTAAGAGTGAAAAAGTTCACATATAACAAGTTTGGAGACCCAACGATGAGCTCGTAATTTAGAGTGGCTTCCTTTTTACCTAAGGGTGGTTCATTCAGCACGAACAGTGAAAAATGAAAACTACACTCATTGTGATCGGAACACCGAAGCGTACATAACAAGACAACTGTAAAATGCAAAACTGTAAGTGGTAGTTGTAGTCTGGTAAAAGTCTGCCGACGTTTCCGAAGTTTCTACTGCCCCCATCAACAGGGCGACGCTCGCTACAAAGCAGCAGGCAGCAATCTTAGCACCGCAATGAGAACCTCGCAAAGTTACGAACGTAGTTTGGCTGGCTAGGACCGTGCAGTGAACAACTGAAGCGGTGCCCTTGACAAATGAGATCCCATCCACTGCGTATCTCAAGCAAGTAGCCTAGAGCCTAGTCCAAGGACGATTATGTAAGTCCAAGAGTAAGCAGCACCTCACAGTTAGTTGCAATGTTACGCACGCTCTAATTACAGAAAATCAAAATGAGCACTTTCATAAAAACACTGAAACATTCTGAAGCCGAAAACTAAGCAGAGATTGCGTGATCACTGCATGTAACCTTCCTACCGCCTTTTCACAATGAAAAGAACAACCTGACCACACTGGATGGGAAGCTGTGCTCTGGACCTACAGCGTGGGCGACTAGACGAAGAGGAAAGAATCTGTTCTTTTCTCATTTCTCTCTCTCATCTTTATTCAGTGCCCATCTTTCTTTAGATATGATTAACTTTCTATTTCCTCTCTTCTTCTCCCTTTCGTCATCTTTATCATCTCTCGTTCTCATGCTTTTTCTTTTGTTTCTCTTTCTCTCTCTCTCTATCATACTCTTTCTTTCTTTCTGTCAACACATACGTAGTACAAATTTAAGTCACACTGACAATAGCAGTGATTACTACAATTATTGTAATTACTGTAGAAATTACAATTGTAATTAGTGTACAAACTGAAAGATTTGCTGCTGAATGTGCGAGTGCAATTGATGGGCGCCAACTTTTAAAAGTGTCAAAGGGTGCTCGGGTTTGCTTTACAAATTCTCCCGGCAGACAACGTCACAGAAGTTTGAAAACGCAGCTGGCGACACAACGAGAAGGACAAATGGAGTGGAACTCCAGTGTGTTCACTCGCCTCTACCGCTCTTGAATTCCATGAATCTCCTTAGTCGAAACAAAACTGGCCACATAAAAATCAACAAACTCCAGTATGGAAAAATATAAACATTCGATAAAAATTTTCTACGCCCAAAAGAGTAATTATTCGTTTTGATTAAAATATAATTATGGGGACATAGTTTAAAACTTAAACTTAATGTAAGAGAAGTCCAAAAGGGTGCTCAGCGCCCCCTAATATCGTTCAGTAGGTGCCCAACATCCACGAAATCAGGGCCCACGGCACTGCAATTATCACTAAATTAACTATTACCTGCTTACTTTTCTGGACAAATGAGTATTTCAAATCTTACATTAACGTGTTATTACTTGTTCTCTGTTTCCGCAATCTTGAGGTTTATAAAGCGGTTTTAAAGACTCCTGCTGCCACTAGAATTACCGAAGTTTTAGGCAGAGATTTGTAGGCGAATTTCTCCCCTGCCAACCCACATTCCGATGTGCGCAACTGAAACTTTTACGTTCTGGTCACATCCTCTTGAAGCCGGGGAAAGCAGGCGTTTCAGAAACGATGAAGAACCAACTGCCACAATAAAGTCTGCAATTCTTCAGTCGAATTATTGGAAGTGAATGTATATAAGTCGCATTGCTTACTGTAGGAAAATCGGACTAAAGACTTTGGTTCAGTTAATAATAACACTGTCTGCTGGCGAACTGCAAAATCGGTCTCGAAACTCCTACAAAAAACAGAGTTGCTGATACATAACGTGGGTGATACATATACTTAAGATTGGACAATAAAGGTTTAATCTACCTTATAATAATTGTGTACATTAGAAATTATAAGCGTGTCGCGTAAGTTTCTCAATTCCACTCTTACTTCATTTGTTATTGTCTAAATATTCTCCTTAGCACTTCGTTCTCTAATACAATATACATCCCTTAGAGTGAAAAACGAAGTTTTACAGCCACATAAAACAAGTAACGATATAAAAGGATAAAATTGTCCCTACCCCTAAATACCACGCCTGAACGTGGTGACAAAGCTAAAAATATCTGCCTCTACAGCGAATCAAAATATAGTCTCACAAATCGTAATCAGTCTTTTTGCGGATAGCTCAGCAGTTAATGAAACTGAAAGCAAAATGAAATATGTACTAGTTGAACTTCCGCGTTTTGTATGTGGTAAAGTTCACTCTCCTCAGGATCTAGCGGACTAGGCCCACCTTCTCCTGGGGTCACTCCGTAATTCCATTCGTAGCAGAAGCCATCCACCTAAATCCTCGTATGGCCAACTCATATGCATATTTCAACCAAGCAAAATTAACAACATGAATATACACAGTTACATTTCAACCAGCATGAACTCTGCTCATATCATGGATTAAACTTCGGTACAAAAATGGTAGCATTGGGTAGTCTGTCAGGACGCATAAATTAGACAGTTCAATGAACCTTATCAGTGCATTACCTACACCGTGTAGTAGAAAATCTAACTACGATTAATTTGCAAGATAAAATCTCAAAAGTTTTGAAACTTTGTCATGTTTGCAGATTTTAACATAGAAACGAATTTCTAGGCCTATTTCACACTAAACTCGCGGGTATGTGCGTATATCCTCCAACACCACAAGCATCCTACATGTGGAAACGTTTCCCAGTACACAGGGTTACAGATTTTGCGAGTCCGCCATGTTTGTTTTACATTTGGCAGAAACAGGTGTTCAAAAAAAAGCTCAGTGTTTCTATGCCTGTACCTATTACCGCAATAAATTTACTCCTAAGGTACAATTTGGCTGCACGCGACAGAGACAAGCGACCGAGGCAGGCGACAGAATTGCGAGACCGAGACTGGTCGCTTCCTGTCTGCTCTCTGTACAATCATATGAAGTACAATTACGAGCGCGAGACAAAGACAGGCGACAGAGACAAAGCACAGGAGACCGCTCTCGGACCAGTAGTGTCTCGCGACGGGCTCAGGCAGCACGTGTGTTGTTGAGTAAAATAATGGCAGAAATTAAATTTACTGGTGACCAAGATGAGCAATTGGTAGAATTAGTAGCAGAAAACCGACCACTGACCACCGACAGAAAGATCCTTCTTCACGTCTGGTTTTGAATATTGAACTCATAGGTTTTCTTTGTTTCCTTCGCAACAAATAACACAGGAACACATCATCTTCTTCTTCGAGTAACCTTTTTAGAAGCATTTTTGTACTCATTTTTCACAGAATATGTGCACGTATGTCTCAACAAAACAAAGAAAACAACCACTTTGCCGCATGTCTCGGTCGTCACCTCAAAAGTGTGTGGCGACAAGCTGCGATGTGTCCGTCTCCCGTCTCTGTCGCCTGCCTCGGTCGCTTGTCTCTGTCGCGTGCAGCCAAATTGTACCTCTACATTAAATTACGTTAGAAGATGGCTGGCTGTCTTCGACAACCGCTCTGATTGAGACAGTAAGCACCTCAGAAACATCGTCAATATCAACCACACTATACGGGGTATCCCGTCTCATACTCGTCGCCGTCAGAACCTGCGATCTCAAATGGCGTTAGCGTTTCGTTTCTTCTAACACCAAAGTGTGAACGGTCGTCATGTTCGTATTATTGTTGACGGAATTTTAACATTAAAGCGTCTTTATATTGGTTAAACCGAAAAATAAGACATTAACATGGAGAGGAAACATGGCGAAGACTGGATTCAACCGGTTCAAATTAAGGTCCATTGGAGAGCTGTTGTAAATATGGAAATGAAATTTCAGGTTCCATAAGAGACTGGGAGTTACTTAATTGAGTGACTACTAACAGTTCCTCAAGATGGACTCTGCTGAATGGATATGGAAGGTGAAACGTTGTTAAGAGAGCAGGAAAGCCAGGCATTTTGGAGCCCAACACGTTCACCGTATAATAACAACCTGACGGGAGTTGTGCAGTCGATAACCTGCCGCCACTTCTGGTTCTGCGTGTATTGAACTCGAACCGGTTTCTTACCTGCAAACTACAAAGAGACATCCAAAGGCCATTCTATCATCAAGCTTCAAGAGCGGTGGGCCAAATACATTGGTTCCATTTCCTTCTGTATTAAATCATATTAGAAGCTATGCCAGCTCCTTCTTCTAAAAGCAAACTTCATTCACAGCCAACTCAAAAACAAAAACCAACTCCCCATTTTCCATGTTTCACAAACTAGGCCCTCCGACCTGTTTCGATTTAAAAATCTTAAACTGGTCTTCTGGGTTGTTGCGCCGTGTAGTCTGGTAGAAGTTTACCGACGTTTCTCTTTGATGATGGAGGTAGCAATCACCCCCGAAACGCCGATAAACTTCTATCAGACTACACGGCACAACATCCAGAAGACGACTATCTATAAATCTTCTGGGACTCCTTGAACAGTAGATCGAACCATCCACCGATGGACAAATGGCGCGAACGTGCAACCTGTTCCGACCGGGATTCGAATCAGCTATACCAGTATTCTGAGGGTCCAAAGTTATACACACAGATACCGATTATTTCTCATTACTTCAAAGGCAATGATTAAAGAAGACAGTTGAGGGAACTATAACAGCTGAAGACGTAAAGGGCGATGTTACTGACGTGGCAGGTGAGACGATGCAACGAGAATGGTAATGGGAAAAGCTTAGTAAAACCTGTCGCGACGCAACTTTTATCCTGGCAAATAGGTTTTTTTTTTTAATATTTAGATATTAGTGTCTCGTAACTCACCCACTCATGCATTCCACAGAAAACGGGCCTTTTTTAACAAGGTGACTTTTAGTCGACTGGTTAAGAAATGACCAGCCTTTATGGAATACCGTAATCCAGTTGCACATCCTATTTATCTTTACAAACTGGCGAACATCTTCCTCGGCAATTTGTTCTCCAACATTTTCGATCCGCGACCTTCGTTTTTAGGGTAGAAGACAAAGCTTCAGACCCATACGTCCATAAAACAGATAAAACCATGGTTTTCGGTTCCTTTATGAGCAAGGTTTTTAGACAGTCAAATATAAGATTCTGAACTTAATAGAAAGATATGTATTCCAAATTTAAACTCTTCTTCATTCAATACTGTATCCACAAAAATAATTAATTCCACACCAGCAGGTGTGCTATAAAATATAGTTTTAACGGTGACAATATTTTCTTCCGAGATTATTCGGTATATCTGATCGCGACATAAATCGATGCCAGGCATAAGACGCGATCCTTCATTAATACGTTCTTCCTCTTCTTCCGGAGGAACGCAGAGATTTTTTCGAAGCCACCATGCATTTATTTCCAAGTCCACGAACTAATATTTTCCCCCGGCGGTACTCTCCCCTCCCACCTACTCTCGCTTCCATTTTCAATTACGATCGAGACTTGCCACATTTTCACCGCTGGGCAATAGGGGTTGTACCCGGGGTTGCCCAGCACTCAAGGAAATTGTGGACTTGTGCGCTCATACATTTTAATATCAGAAGTTTCTACCACATGAACGGTTGTGCACTTCGAGATGAACGGCCATAATCTTTGCTTTTCCACTGTACAGTACCTTTAATGGACCTGGCAGTTTTTTCGACTCCATCTGTTTGTTAAGATTATCTCTTTATCGATCTCTTCTTTTAAAGTTCTTCCTATACTTGTAAATTACATTACCATCATATTACGCCCATCTTATGTCGATTGTCCTAACCTACTACCTGCATGGATTAGGCAAAATTAAAGAAGGTCGTGACCGTCTCTTTTCATAACCTTCCCTGTTACAGCACAAAAATACCATCTCATTCAACGCTATATAATCTACTTTGTTGTGAAATAAATAAATTAAGAGCTATATGAACATGAGCAGCGAAGAAATACAAGAAACGTGAAATATGAGGAGAAAATGGTAAAAATGAGTCAGGAGAGGAAACAAATCGGAGGGGAATACGATAGAAAAGATGACAGATTACAGAATCCCTGAACAGCGCAACGATTATGACGCACTCGCCCTAAATGCACTTTGTAAGTGGCACCTGTGAAATCAGACATTCCTGAAGCGAATGAACAATGAGAAGGCGAGGTGTCTGGCCCCTGTCCGGTAGGCTGATGGCGTTGATATCCCCACGCGGCTGCACTGCTAGCTGAAATTTCACGCGCGGGAGTTCCCTGGCTGAGGATTCCTCACCCAGTAATTTTCGAGCTCAGAAATACGCGGTATGTCTTCATGTAAAACGTCCACTATTTTTATCCGATTTTAACCAAAACTGGAGCGTGTTCCATTATTTCAAACCACACTAATCCGAAAAAGATTTGTCCTTATACTCTTTCACATTCATCTTCCAAAGAATATTTAAAAACAATTCTTTGTACGATAAATGATCCGCCCACTGTTCTTAAAATCTACGCGCTCTGAAGAGAATTCTAGTTAGTGCGCGCGAAATATTTCATACATAGTAATGTCGATGCACGGGGAACCCCAGTTACAGTTTCAATATGATTGGTTCTACACAGAGAAATGCGCAAAGTACAAAGAAATTCTATCTTTTTGGCCTCTCGGCACCTGGGCATTCACCTGTGATGTTGCTTTGATAGCCAACATCACAACACAGCAACAGTAGAATAAATTAACATCTGCTTGTTTCAGAGGCGGTGATAGAGACCCTCGAAATTTGAGCACCGCAGCACTGAAGCGAACAGCCTATGTGGCGATCAAGACGAGTGGTTATGAATCGAGAAATAGAACTGGAACTTCAAGCTCTTCGGCAAAGATTAACTGACAGGCTGATGACCAACAAAGTAAACATTTTGTCAATATTTTTCACCAAATGTTACTGACTTCGTAAAAATAAAATTAGATACAGCTAGTTAGTTCTTTGTAAATAACGCTGCTGACGTAGGTAATGACGTGTGTCACACAGGTGCGCAGCTCTGAACTTTGTCAATGTTGTCTCATATCACGTGGTTCCTATATCAGATATACCAATGTTTCATCGCCTTGATGACGGAGGCAGTATGACCTCTGAAACGTTGGTGGAAATTTACCAGACTACACGGCGCCAACAGTCCAGAAGACAGAAATCTTCATACCTTACACTTCTTTAACAGAGTAATATAACGCACGTTGATCAATAACATCTTACACTGTAATGACTCTGCAGGAATCATGCACAGAATCTGTAACTAACTTATTTGGCCCCTAGATGAAATGAGAGGTTAGTTTCGTAACTGCGGTTGGGTGTGTCTTTTAAAGAAAACATTCAAATTCCCAATCTTTTACATGAATCGTGCATACACGGAGAACAATGGGCTTCATGTCAAGGTACGCAATGTGAATTACTGATCAAACAACCTTTCTTTCTCGTACTCCTCCCACATTTGTACTGTCTCGTTCAACATTTGGTCTTTCCTACAACTACGCCTTCTAGAAGCAGACGGGTGTCACGAGCAAGACAAGACTCTTAATCTTCGATGCTGGGTTGTGACGCCGAGAGGATTTGTAGGTAGATACCAACTCCTCGGAGAAACATAATGTCTCCATGTCTACCTACGGCGCCACAACCCAGAAGAACATCGCCATCCTCACTGCCCTGAGAACCCCAAATAACACAAGACCCTTAACCGTTTTCATGGTAAAGTTTGTTTGCTTTTATTTCAGTGGTTACTTACAATTATTCAATTCTGGACGTCACAAATACCTTTTACTGAAACCTTTTAAGGACGGTTAAATACGTTCGTTTTAGCTATCTCATACATCCGTTTTGGCAGGGGTCTAAGATGTCAGGCATCAATCCAAACAGAAGAAGAACCAGGAAAGCAAAGAGTGGTCTCTTTTGAGTCTGACGGTACACAGACCCAACTCCCCTTAGCCACGAAACACGCGCGGCTGCTTGCATTTATTTGCCGACAGTTGTACTATGTTGAGGTTGGTGGCCAGCTTCACTTTCCGGCCATCTTGCCCAGGGGAAAAAGTCTCCGCTTCTATTGCACTCGGGACTGACTGACAGTTCCAGAGCTCTCGGGCGTTACGGAAGAGAGAAAACTGTTCCCACGAGGAACGATCCGCAGACATTCTTCATGTCATCACTAACACTCAGGAAGAAAGAAGGAAGAAATTTAAACTGGTCACGGCAGTTAGCGGAGTGATAAAATAAACTGGCCTCAAAACGAAATGTCAACATAAGTAACTCACTTCCAAATACAGCGTCAAACTGCGTACAAAAATTTTAATTCAAACAAAATAAATTCGAACTTGTCAACAACACGTGAACGCCAAAAACATTTATTGCTTTAAAATTAACGACAAAGCATGAAAACTACGGTTTTACGACTAGTACATTTGCTCGGCGTTCACCCGGACGTGACTCCAAGTTTGTTTAACCATGCAGCAATACACCAAACATTTAATACGCTGAAGACAAGAGAGACAGATTCAAAACATTCCTCAGCACGCCATAAAACCACTATATCATTCCGCTGGCTTCCCACCCCCTCCGATAACAACGTCCTTCTGACAGCACTAAAAGAAACAACACCACTTTGACACCTAGAACCACTTATCATAGTACAGTAACTATTTACAAAGTATCAGAACTTTTATTTTCTAAAATGGGGTCGGCATTACAGCTGACTGCAGGTTTTGAACACCTGTTACTTCTAGATAAAGCACGGTCGCGGGGGCGGAATCCGTGGTGGAAGATAGGGCACTCACCTCACTGACCTCTTGCCACAAGATCGTAAAAAACGGGGGGGTCAGAGATAAAGAGTAAGATCTGAGGTGCCCCCAATTGTTTGGAATAACTTTAACGAAGTTTCAGAGGCGCTTGCAATCATCAGAGCGATCGTCCTTCTACCAGCCTTGACGGCGTAACAACCCGGAAGACAGCCATCTTCAGAAATAAATATTATTGAATCCGACTGAGAAAATTGAAGAGAAATTTAAATAACGGTGGAGAGGGACGCAGAACGAAATGAGGAAGGAAACGAGAGCAAAAGTGCTCGTACGGAATGCAAAATAAAAAATAATCGTGCCTTGGGTTTTTTGTTATAAGTGGGTTTTACTGTAGGCCTGCTTGTTTATACCAAATTTGTTGCAAGACAAGACAATGAAAACGAGTAGCTCTGTGCTTCCTAAAACGTGACCCTGGTTTCGTACGTGGCCCCTCCTTTATTTCATCAGTAGCGCCACATTAGGTGATGTAGTTGCCCCATATTTTTACTGCGAAGTAGCGTGCATGCAATTGATTTCTGTCGGGCTGTATAATATTAAAACGTGACACCGAGTCTCATATTGTTCCAAGTGGCTGTACAACCAGATCAGTTCCTAGAAAAATGTGGGCTGCTCCTCAAAACTGTTTACATACAAAACAAGTGCCGCCCTAAGGACGATTCTGTATACAACTTAACCCTTTCAGGAAATAATGTGTATGTAACGTACGTGGGTCCAATCGCGAATAAGATTCGAAATGGGCGAAGTGGCAATGAAGCAGGATTTTCTTAGGGTTTTTCGTTATGTTTTCCCGCGCTAAGCATCATTTCGTCGTTGCTTCATATCCACCAATCATCGCCTGACGCGGTGTGCGATAACACAGACGAAACCCTCGATCCTAAGTTACGGGATTCATCTCTGACAGGCACTTGGCTAGTCTCAGAGCAAAGACGGTTTAGTTCAACGTTCATGTAATAGGCTTACATGGTTTAGCACATTATACAGAAGTTGTATGCTCCAAATCGACGACTGGGGTTCGAGCCCCGACGGGGGCAGATCGACTCTGGGGTCCACCCAGCCTCCAGTCCAATGGGTACCAGGGTCTTTTCCCGGGGGCAAAGTTCTACTGGGAACATGTCCATAAATTGCAGTAAAACGACCCTACACCAAACTTTATGAAAATCCGTTCACCGGTTCTGGAGTTGTTACATCCGGAAAGAAAGACAGATAGGCAAATATGGTAAAGTTAATACGAGCGTTTTTACAATTATAACTTGCAAACGCAATTAAAAAAGAAGTAAATTGTGCAAAAAATCATAAGATGATACCATTTAACAGGATTATACGTATGTATATAATCGAGAAACCATATTCAAATGGATCTTTAAAAAAAGTGCGAGTGTACGGGCTACAATCAAATCACTCAAGATAAGGCACAATGACGACCTTTTGTGAACACGGTAATTAAACATTCCTCATTATCTAAGCAACCACCAAATGTTTAAGGAATTATTGAGCCAGTTGTTTAACATGTGAAGAACACGCCACATTCCCCGTCAAGGAGGAGTCTGCTTATTACGTTAAAAGTATTGCAGACCACCAGGAGGAAATGTTTCAGTTGCATAAACACACAACGGCACAGGAAGTTACATTACAGGACGTTTCATTGACTGTAACATTAGGGATGATCAATTTTCCTCACACTTTAGTCTGAAGCTGCAAAAATGAGAACGATTAAAAAATTATTTACAAATTTGATCAACAGTCTGTCTCCCACCCTTGCAGTACAAACTGACACTACGTTCGAAAGTGAATAATAATTGAAGCCACTGATGCTTGCGTAACAATGAATACTGTAAAGAGCTCATTTAATTACTTTTGAAGCACAATCTCGGCTCATCTATCGAAATTCGCTCTTCATTTCGGTTTTCTATGCTTCAATCACGTTTTGTCCCGCACCAAATGTTTCCAAATTAGAAAAAATCATGGCTGTACTATTTCAATTAATGATGAATCACTTGCCACCATTTTGAATATCAGACTTCCAATAAACTTTCATTGATTGACGTAAAGTTAGGTAAAAATTAAAGTTGTCCCTCATTCTCAACAAAGTACTACGCCACGTAGATGTATGGGGGAGTGGAGGGGGTAACGTCAAGTATACTCGACGCAAATTAGGGGTGAGTGGTCAGCTTAGGCCACTTTATCCCGGGGGAAAGACACCTCAGTACCCAAAGGATAGGTCTGGACGTAGAGGCTAGAAGAAAAATGCTTTGCGTTTGACAGGAATCGAAACCCAATCGTCCAGTCCGTAGTAGGGCATTGTAGGCCACTACTGGCACAACAATTATATACACCCCTGCACTACGGAGGATATTATTAAAACAGGCGTTTGAGATTAACAGGAGGCTGGAGAAAAATATGCAACAAAATGTGAAATTTATGCTCTTCACAAGTTTCGGAGGTTCTTATTCCTTCCATCATCAGAGCGATGAGGCTCTAAAACGTCGGTTAATTTCTACAAGGCTATACGGCGAAATTTATAACATGTTAAATCCAGAACAGGTGACTAGCAGGAAATTTGTAGATGTTTCCAGTAGCTAAAAACATGGCTATCGCTTTACGTAAAACATACAAAGAATCTGAATCTCGAATACAGAATAAAAATCATCCTAAACCGGTCGATGTCGTATGGTTAACACTTGCATCGTATTCGGAGCTACAAGATTAAAATCTTGGTTCGGAACTTTATCGTGGTCAATGCCTTACCGACGGCTTCCTTTTATATCTTTTCTAATTATTTACTTGTTAATCCACCATCTTATCATTCGCTGCTAATCTGAGTTACCGCCATCGTCGTTAAACCACAAATACGAACTCTCACATTCACACATCCACTTCTTCACTCTTTCTCTGTGCTTTTGGTATTATTGCTAACTCTGCCGCAAATGTAGAACTTTTCTTCGACAGTTGGTCGAGTTTCTTGGGCGGGAGATCATCCCGAAACAAGACCTCTACCCGCAGAGGACAGCGCAACACTTAATAACCTGGACAAACATCCATGCCCAAGAGTGATTCGAACCTACGATCCTACTGTTCGAAAAGGACTCGATCCACGCTGCAGCATTCGCAACCACTTTGACCGGCTTCAAATTCTCCCTTCCTTACCAAAACTACCAAATGATAAGTAACTGTTTTTCAAACCCACGGAAACCCCTCTCCTGTAACACTGTGCCCCCCACCTCCACCCCCCTCATTCTTTCCCTGCCCCTTTCTAGACTCTTCCACCTACCGACGTACTCAGCGAACCGAAGCGACTAAATTTTCCGGTCTGTCCACGTCACACCATCCAGCATCAACAGTAATGCAACAAATGCAAATGCTTCTCTCGCCGAACACATTCTATTTCCATTTGTCTAGATCAAAATCGCCTTTGGCAAAACAATGTAAAATAAATGTATTTATCATGTTCGTCGAATGGAACTATACCATCAATTACTTTCAATCAAATAAATTCTGGAGCAATAACGCCAAATGAAGCAAAACACGAAATATTTTATTATAGTTTATTATTAAATCAGAATCTATATGTGTCATAGTCACTTAAGTACTTAGTAAATGAATACATTTAAACTCATCGGCTCGATGTATGAACAAAAAAGCCAATGACCTCTTTCATAAACTCTATAGGCTATTCTTTGTTTAAAAAAGCTACGTTGGATTCTTTATTCCGAAGTAACCAAACGGTAACTGTCTATTTAACCACTCAAAGTGAAATATGTCAACAAATATTAATTGTACAACAAATACTAAGTGACGTCTTCCTCCCCGTTTTAATACAACAATTGAAAATAGGAATACAAATAGTAACTGAAAGCAAATAGTTTTGAACTTAAACCAAGGTTTCCAGTTGTTAAAAGTAGGATGAGAACGGCAAATTCCAATGAATGGAACAGTCCTTGCTGCTACCTGTTCTCCTGACTGCCACCGCAACATACAAATACCAGACTGCACACACTGGCTTGTCCCCGTTATACCAAGAAGACTTTCCAACGCCACGCAGACGACATTTCGTGCAGCTAAGGCACTTGCTAATTCGAAGCAATGCAGAACTAAACGCCTTGTCCATGGATCATTACAAATTCTGCAACGACAAAACATTTGGATGTGCATATTCCTACCTGTATTCCTTGTAGAACCAAGAGCCGTCAGTCCTAATACACACAGAATTTGAACCACTGAAACTGGTGAAAAGAAACTTAAAGTACAGCACGATGACGAGGGCGTCATCGTTGACGTCACCACACCACCACCACCCCGAAAACTTAAAACTTTAAAATGTAATAAATGTTACTTATGTTAGGTATTTTGTGAACGATTCGGACTTTATATTCTTATTTAAGACTAGGAACGTTTTAAGTTTGTGTCACAAACAATTTCTCACCGACATACGCACATCACTGTAGTTTATATTTATTTTAGTAATCCACAGTGGGAACAGTTCGAGAATCACCAAAAATATTTATTCCCTTACACACGACCCTCACTCCGGCTACGCCAAGAGCGGACTGAACACAAGAGAGAAGATAGGGGAGCGAGTGGAGCTAGGAGTCAGGAGGGGGCAGAGCTCGCTCGCGGCGGACAGACATTCGCCATCTCTGTCTTTCTCTCAGTGTTTACTGTACAACCCTTCCTTAACATTTCCCAACAATTAAGACGAATAGATTGCTGAGATCTGTAAGCAAAGCCACCATTCTTCCTTGACGCTTGAAGTTTGTTCCTACCTCCGAGAAAACACGTTACTAAATGATGTTTATAACAAACTGAACACGTGATACAAACAATTACCACAGTCTTAGAAGGAATTACAGGCTAGAATGTTCACTGTAGGAAGATATGGCCTATTTCAGAGGTAGCTCAGTCAGTAATAATAAAGTATCTACGAAATGGACAAGTGGGGTTCAACTTGCGACAAGGACAGATACGTCTTCCGTTACCACATTCCAGAACAGCTCCGAGATCCAAGTAGCTCTTACGTCGGTACAGAGACATCAAGGCGTGCAGATGAAACATGCCGACGGTTGAATGGGCATACGAACAACAGTTCGCCATAATGTGGTGTTAGTCTACGCAGTTATGTCCTGCGAAGAACTCATTAAACGTTAGTCTCTGCTTGAAGAGACTCTGAGGTGTCGAATTGTTACTTTCGCATGAAAGACCAGACACAATTTATCGACCCCTGTTTATACGTTACAAACTGATAAATCAGCACCCAAACCTTAGGTACACAAAAACACGACAACGTTTAGAGTTTTTAATAAGTTTCATCGAATCTTGCCATAAAGATTATGGTCCAGTAGAGATAAAAGAGAGAATAAGGTTTCTGGATTTCTCTGCACGACTTTTGTTTCAAAATTAACATTTCAAAAATAAATAAACTATTTGAGATATCAGATTCTTACGGAATCGAATATGAAAATGGCTGTCTTCTGGAACGTCGAGCCGTGTAATTTGGTAGAAGACGTTTGCCGATGTTTCGCCCTGATCATGGAGGCAGCAAGCACCTCTGAAACGTCGGTAAACTCCTATCAAATTATACGGCCCAGCATCCCAGAACACTGTCATCACGCTGATTTCGATTAAATCACAAATCTTACTGACTATGAATGACATGTCGTGATATATTCCAGCCACAATATATGGCCTTGAATATAATTGCTCTATATGAAAGTTATTTGCATAATCATTGCGCATGCCCAGATTTTTACACTGCCATTACGGTACAGTAAATCGGAGGACTTCCTGTGTTACACCAACATAATTTAGAACAAGCGGAAGTCAAATCAGGAAAATCTCCACAGCTTCAGTTCATAATATGGTATTCACAATCACGTTTCTTCCCATATTCTTTCAAATTCAGTGTATGTCATACGTTCTTCTCTGTTTCTGTCTGTTTATACATTTCAATTATAAAGCTACCTGAAGGATTTCGATCAGTGTACATTTTAATACCGGACGCCCACATTTAATGTCGGCTGAAAAGGATATGTCATATCCATCCAACACCCAACCCAACACCAAATTTTCTTGTAATTCTCACCTTTTCTAAAAACGCCTCACAGTGAAAAAATGTATACATAACATAAAGTAACATTCCAGTTGTTAAGTTCCGCAACCGATATCTAAGACAATATTTACTACCGTGTTCTTATAACAAAAGATACGGGGAAGATAAAAATTATAACTTGCAGAGTCGAATCTACAGAGTAATAAGCCGTGCAATAACAGATTTCTGTCTGTAACAGAGTAACATCGGGGCCAATTATAAAAACATAGCACAGCTAACGCATTTGGAAAATAGTTTATTCTTCATCTGAGCTCACCTGTCAATTCTTGCTGTAATCGTGGCTCAGGTGTTGGTACAACTGGGACAATTGTTATTATGAAAATAAAACTGTAACATGTAAATGGCTCAAAAAATATCTCAATTGATAAAATTCTTCTTAAGGAGGTTGTTCTATGGGAGATTTTCGCAGTCAGTCCGAAGCATACAAACACTCCACGATACAGTGACTTCCTCGACAAAGCAAACGTAAGAAATCTGCACAAGAGAACCATGTTGTCCTTGGTCTCTACGAATCAACAGGACAATTGCCAACATTACGCCTAAGAGGGAAACTGAATATTACGAAGGGAAATCTGAACTGCATTGACTAAATTAATTTTACAAAGAATACAGTATTATTAACTCAAAAGTATAAAGCACTGCAAATCCATAATACTGTACATGGTCTTACTAATTAAGTAGTACGGAGTCTTTGCAGGTCTACAATCTGTAACAGTCTTAACATCTCTGTGAAAGGGGTTTATTTTCTTGAATACGACGGAATCCTAACCACTAAACTAAATGCTGCAACCTTTATAACTTATTTTAACCAGTAACAATGGTGTGATAGACATTAAGTGTACATACAGACAAATATTCTAACCAACAAATACCACAGTCTAGGATATTTTAGCAAGCATCTTAACCTTTAAATATATCATTACACATGTCGAACTAGGTAATAATATACATAACACCAATTTAATATCGTTACAGTGAACTTAACCAAATAGTTTTCGAGGATAGTGAAGTCTGAAGATGGATAATTTAGTTTGAGACGTGAAACTGCAAGACAAATACGCGCTTATGTGTATGAATTTATTCAGTTTACAATATGTTGTGTGAAAACGGACAATTAGTAATATTACAACCACTACACTCCTTGCAGTCTGCATCTCATTCCCTATTACAGGTTCTGCCTTAAATGATTGACATTTATTTAATGGACATAAGAATTTCTGCTTTATGGAGCTCGAAAATTCAGTGAGCGGATTACAAATGAACTGAATAGATTTAATTTGTTATACAAAATTTGGTGAACAGTGTTTGAACAACTGAATATTCCAGGGAGTCGTCTGTTGGCTTTTAGTTGGTAGAAACAAAATTACATGGTTATAATGTTTAACGACAGCCTACCTACATTTATATTGCCACAGATGTTGGCTGATGGTGGCGCTTTACGGAGGGCGCTGTGTCGGAGTCTGGCTGTAGCAATTATCTCCGTGAAATAAAGTTCCTCCTGAGAAGCCAAATATCGATTGACTGAGAAGTTTCCCACCTTCTATTGAGCCCAAAGTTTCATCACCTTTTTCCCAAGTTACGTAAATAAAGACATATAACTTTCATCGTATCTAGCAAAATATAAAGGCCATTTATTTGCTCTGTTCCACGTGGCAACTCAATTTTTGTTATCTCCGCAAGAGAACATTTACATATCCAATAAATTAACAGCAAAGCCAGTGAGATACGTAAAACTGTAAGAAATGTATCTGTAAATAGGCTACCAGGACTCCACCTTCCCACCCTAGTTATGTTTTTGCAATTGTGAATAAAGCGTGAAGAACCGACACTTAAATGACCATCGTCCATGTATTTGTCTATAATTCTTTCCTTTGTATATCTACTAATCGACGGATCCGCCCATCCTGTTCTGTCCATTCATCCATTTGTCCATCAACCCAGTGACTTGTACATCAATCGATCCAACGATCGATCGATAGATAGATAGATAGATAGATAGATAGATAGATAGATAGATAGATAGATAGATAGATAGATAGATTATAGATAGATAGATAGATAATAGATCCATCCTTCAATTAATCCTCCATGAAGCAAATCACGCCACATAATAGTATTACCACAAGTTTACCTGTCCACCCATATACGAATCCATCCATCTATTCAGCAATATAGCTAACTACATAATCATATATTCTTCCTCCATTCAGTCATCCATCATGCATAATAATGCGAAGTCCCACATGCTTCCACGCATTGTCCATCCATTTCTTCCACGGAGGTTCCCAGCTAAAATTTTGCAAGCGTCTCTCATAATTTGTTCTTATTCTCCTATTACTTCCTCTTTCAAAAGTCGATATGTTCTCCTCAGCATTTCGTTCTGAAAGACGCCGAGTCTGTTCCGTTAGACAAAGAAATCAACTTTCACACCCTTATAAACAAACAGGTTAAGAAAACACATAATAGCGAGATAAGCTGTTGCATAAATAATTTTGTGCCACGAAGTCGGATGTGTGATTCACAGAATCCTTTATATGTACCTAAATATTTCACATATAATTATACTGCCTGAAAAATATAAATAGTTTCGATTTTATGTAATCTCGCTCTATCCGGAAGTCCTTCAACGCGGCAAATATTGGCAAATATCACCTCTGCAGTTGTGTACAGAATGACTAAAAAGTCTGTGTGCGCCTGTGAGAAAAAGTCTTGGAAGTGGGAAATGATTAAAAAATTTGTGTCACACGCGTCCAGCACCTAGGGCGTGTGTGTGTGTGTGTGTGTGCACAGGACTTTCGAATCAACCTGTACATAACACTGAAAGTCATCTTCACAGTGAATGAGCTCGAAGCAGAATAAAAACACAAATGCGTGTGTTGAAATGTCAATTTCGGCTGGCGTGCGTGGGATAGAAGATCGCACAGATAAGCCTGTCGCAAAGGCACCATGGTCAGTACGAGCCTCGGTATGGGGCGTCTCTGACGTAACGATGCAAGCGCCTGTCAATAGGATTCACAAGGGCCGCTGCTTTCTAACAGCACATATCACAGATGTCAGTGAGATTTCAGATCCTCACGGCTACGATCGCCTGATGATGGCAGCAGCAAGCACCTCTGAAACGTCCGTAAACATTTTCCAAACTACACGGCGCAACAACCCGGAAGACATTCATCTTCGTCACATAATTTTACAATGTTTTTAAAATGTGGAATTCTGGGTTGTGACACCGGAAGAACCTGTTGTCTCCATTTTAAATGCAAATGATTGGGGCAGCATGTTCATCCTCAGTGTTAGTAACCACAAAACATAACCTAGATGACCATAATCTAA
Source organism: Zootermopsis nevadensis (assembly GCF_000696155.1). Next base: position 288,728 of record NW_019060234.1, read on the forward strand.
ACCAGTGGTATTCAACCTTTTTTTGTTCGTGTACCCCGAGATATAATTTCTCTTCAACTTTGTACCACCAAAGTTGTTGATGTATAATTCAAGTTATATAGTATACAATCTACATTTAAAATAAATTAAATAAATTACATTACTGATTATTCAGTGTTTATCATAAAATAATATATATATATATATATATATATATATATAGGATGGAAGGATCCTGTTCATATGGACCTGTCGTCAGACAGAACACTAAATAAAATAAAATATTTATCTGTCCCAATTCTTACACTAATTTCTCCTGTGAGTTGAGTGGTATCGACTCACTGGAAGTTACAAGGAGGTAGAATTTTATAACACCGATGAAAATTCCGTTCAGTGCACGTGAGGGAAATTTATGTGTTCATTGGTGTGTTCAATGTGAGGTGACTTATAACAACACCCGTTAAACTCGGACTTACTTTGAAATATCACCGACAGGCGCCAAGAGTTTTGCCATCTTGTGTAAAAATAACAAATAATTCCAAGAGATTATCTACTGCTTGTTTTGTGACTAAGCTATATAGCATTGACGTTTTCCTCAAGATAGTAAAGAGAGAGAACTCTTGGTGTGCGAAACTTCAAAAGATGGGCGTGATTGTGTGTAACAAACACCGGCAGTTAAATCTGAATTAACGCGAAATACTTGGGGTCTCTGAATTAAAATGAAAGCAGGACGGAGGGGGAGAAGGGAGTGGGACGTGGTAATGGTATTTAAAATCATGCTCCAGTTAACCTTTCAGCCCTTTCTGAGGAGGCATTTCTTAAATCAATGGTATTCAACCTTTTTTATTCCCGTATAATTTCTCTTCAACTTTGTACCCCCAAGTTATACATAGTATATATTCTCCCAAATCGAATGCCCTTACGTCCGGTTCTCCTGTGGCTAACCCTAAATCTGGCCCTGATTATTCAGTGTTTATCATAAAAATATATATATATATATATTAAATTTCATGTACCCCCTAAGATGTCTTCGCGTACCCCAGGTTGAATACCACTGGTCTAAACAACTAAACATTTGCAACATGTCAAAAATATTCATTATTCAGAAATTGGAACGTTGGCTAAAGAATTGCATTCATTCTCCGTGCCAGGCACATCCGTGACACACGATGAACGAATTTACCAATGACTAACCTTCAACGTACGTGATCTATGCCCGGCACTTAGCGTTGTTAGCATAGTAAAATCAAAGAAGCTATGGTGGCTTGGCATGTAGCTCGAGTTTGGGAGACACAATACATAGGCCTTGTAGAAATTTGCCGTAGAATTTTATTAAAACTGGATTCCAGTATCGCCAATAACGCCGAGTGTCCTGGCTTTTTACATGTTGTGTTAAAACGTTGCTTGACGAAGTATAAAAGGTAACCATTGGTTTATTGTTAATGATAAATGAGCTTTTAAGAGAATTATAAAATATAACTAAGCTTGTAGAATTAAATGATACAGAAGAATACTTATATGAAGCTAGATGTAAATGAAAAAAAGTAAAATAGGAAGATATAAGTGAGGACAGGGAAGGAAAGGTTTATATTTGATAGGAATAATGTTTGTGTAACTGTGCAGCGACATTAAAACACGGTCCGCAAATCTCGGTGTTAGCCGGATACTGTTTTCTGTACAGAGAACTCTGCTCAATGCATTAATAAATAATGAATGTATCTTCAGGTGCAAGTATCTGTATTTATTTTAGAAAAACCAGCTGTAAAGGAATGAAAGACCTCAATTAAAGGCACATTAGAAATTTGGTTGTGTATGAAAGACGGGTGGAACAGGACCACTTCCAGTGACGCGTCTTGGTGTTAGCGGTGTCAATGCTTCGCGTTCTAGTACCAACTGTAATGAGTGATTATGGTGGACGTCTGTCTAACATGTTTAAAGACTATCATCCACAGCGAAAGTCAGAATCCCATTTGGACAGACACCTTGAGCTGTAATCGCTCTTTGCAGGAGAGAAAGAAGTCTCTTCCAGTGTTTTGCAATGTAATGGCGTAAAAGTCAGTACAGCAAACACGTTGTTGGGAAGGTCGCTGACATGACACGCAAGCTGGTACGGCCAGGTACGACCACCACTACGGTAACGACATTGTAGGCTCGCTTGCTGGCCTCGGTTGGGCCCCGAGGGGGAAGGCAGGAGACGACCTACTACGTGTCTGCAAGAAGTAACCTCAGCCCCCTCCTATTGCTTATATAACACAGGAGAGAAACAGGTATCTATCTGTAAGTTTAACCTGCAGAAAAATTAAAAGGACTATATTTTTTTACTCTTACATCAGGGGTGAACAAAATAGACGCTTCAAAAAATTTACAATTAAAAAAAATTTTCTTCGTATGAACAATTGCACTTCTATTTGGAGCAGGTAACAAGTTATTCATATTTTGTTTTATATTTTGTTAAACATTCAAAAGAACATGCTTCAAATCTGTCTTCTTCATATTCGAGGTTTAGACCATCTGGTAGGTTTTTATGTTAAGTGCCTATTACTTCTGGCTACTTATCTCGGCAATTGGAATATTGCAACAAATATTAGTAAGAAACCAGTCAGTAAAAGGAAAAATAAAAGACCGCTAATTGTAAAATACTGGATGTTAGTTACATAACCTTACTGTTATTAAAATTTGAAGGCCCCGGTTTTTTAAATATATATGGGCAGGTTTCCGCTAACAATCTTCTGGGAAAAACCATATATCCTTTACGTATGCCCTGTAACTTACCAGTTCCCTTTTGAAGCAATGGATTTTTATCTGCAGTGAATTAACTTTTGTGTCAATGAAGCATAAAAATAGCAAAGAACGTCTTTGTTAATTCTGCGTAGCCCAACATGTTTTCATTCTTGAAATCCTATTTTCCTGATTTCTTACGACAGGCCTGTCAACATAACCATGTGTTCCCGGGAATTTAACTCCCGGTTCGCTAAAAAATTATTGACTAACTGTTGGTGTGTGTAATTTCGCGCAGAGTTCGATCATAATCTTACAGATTCTGCGTAAAATATTGTTTGCGCTTCAGCAATTAAAAAGAAACTGTCGATTTAGCAAAACTTTTGATATTTTGCTTGTCATTTTTAAAGTCGTTTGAATGTGCAAAAGGGGAAATTATACACAGAAATATCGCATATCACCAACTTGAGTATTTATTAAAATTCCTACTAGCCTTGTAGATCCAAACATTTTAAGTAAAAGTGGATTTACAAATTTGTTCCATTTCTTGTTTTGATAAAATCATTTCTCAAACATTTTCCCCTGTGATAAGGTTACTTGTTGCTAAATCTTGAGGACTACTGATCTACTTTACATTATTTCTCGCCGAGAGGCTTCTCCAGTTTTAAACATGATTTCGAAGCTACTATCCTGTAAAAATTGTATAAATTCAAGATTTTATAGCTTAAACTTCAGTAAGAAAAATAGGAAAATTTAAAAACATGTAAAGATGCAAGGTTGAATATCAACTTAACGCGTATCAACAGTTACATGAAACATTATAATCCTTTGAAGGTGAGTGACATGCAGCTTCTAGATGATGGGTGATGACGAAACAATAGCTGTAATAATTAATAGTTACATTTTACTATACTGACTTCAGGCAATGAATTCCATAACGCATTCGTATTCATTTTCACAGCCTCTTAATTTTTAATTCTTTATGAAACGGTGATCATGCCCTTGTGTAACATTTGCTTAAGCATTCGTTACATAAGAATTTTGTCTACAGGAAAGAGATTATTTATTGCCTTAATTGATTATTGAAGATGTGCTTGTTCTACCTAGTTTAAAAATTGACCGATTCATTGTCCTGAGTTTCATTTCAGTAGACTATAATCATTGTTTACAAATTAATTCTGAATCGAGATAAGTGGCAGCCTGTAATCACTGACAGACACTTACGTTCTGCCTTTAGTTTCAAAAGGGAATGGTATGACCTAAAAACAGGTAAGCCTATTCGTTTCTGAAGTATTTGTCTGCGTTTAGTAAATCCATTTATAGAACTTCTGTAATGATTTGGCTCTTGCTTCCCGTGTCTGTCTCTTTAAACAAAGAGGAAAGAAACCGACGTCAGCACGACAATTCTGAACAACATAATTATCATAAAACGTATGCAAACAGCGTTTTGCAGCTGCCATGTTACCATTATAAGCTAGAGTCTCACAACTTGTTGACAAAATAAGGCTCCTCTCACCAAGCAAACCCATCTTCCCGAAATGTTTCCCATACCAGTCTTTGTTGATCCTATCTTAGCAATCATAAATATCAGCATTTAATTACAATACGTTCTCACTGCAGTGTTAAAGAATTAAAAGTCACTGCCGTCGCAACATTCATGGGCGAACACACAATTCGTCAACAGAAAGATTGTCAAGTAGGATTTGAGGTTCTCGTGGTCGTGAGTCCTTCTGGGTTGTAGCGCCGTGTAGTCTGGTACAAGTGTACCAACGTTTCAGAGGTCCTTGCTGTCTCCGTCATCAGGGCGATGAGTATGAAGACTTCTGTCTTCTGGGTTGTTGCGTTGTGTAGTCTGGGCGATGTTTACCAACGTTTCAGAGGTCCTTGCTGTCTCCGTCATCAGGGCGATGAGTATGAAGACTTCTGTCTTCTGGGTTGTTGCGTTGTGTAGTCTGGGCGATGTTTACCAACGTTTCAGAGGTCCTTGCTGTCTCCGTCATCAGGGCGATAATGTTCAAAAGAATTCATGAACGAAATGAACTGATGTGGCAGAATCCTTGAATATAGTTTACCGTAATGCACAAACAGCATTGCCGTGAAAGTATTCACGGCCATGAAGCATCGTCATTCACGAATAAACGTCTCTGACGGCCATCTATAACTCCGTCATATCAGGAGGATGGCAGAAATAATATCTCAGGCCTAACAACTGGGTTCCTGCCTTCAGCTTTGACGACGGACACAAGCTAGTACCTTGCCTGAAGGCACAAGACACAACAACATACATCCTTGTGCAATGTCATATAGAGTTAACACGTATTTAAAAGCATAGCAATAAATATCTTTGAAATTGTCCACGAAAGCCATTTAACAACACTTCACGCACTGTGCGGGTTATTGCAAAGTGTTTGTTGTCCTAATTCTGTATGGAAATTGTTGTATCATCGTTTTTCAAACTCCAATTTCTGTCGCCTATGGGTCTGACGTCAATAACCAAATAGTTAATTGGTCTGCTGCTGAAGTTACACAAACTGCAACGCTGGCACTCTACGGTTCGCCCAACGCAGTGCTAAATATTAAATATTATTACACCACCACCGGGAGTCACGAAATACTGTACACACATTCACAGCAAGAATTACACACAGCCTTGCATTCGGAATATAGCACTATGGGTTGAGATCCATTTTGCTTTTATAGTCCGAACAAGCGACAGGTGGAGCTGTCGACTTGCATTCCGGAGGTACCCGGTTCGAAACTCGGCGAGTTACTGGAAACCATGGCTGACATTTTTTAAATTTCAGAACCTGAAACGAATGTCTGCACAGTACTACAAGGTACGACCAATTCTTCCTCAGTTCGTTAGTCATAATATCTCTCATTCTACGCTGTATAATCCAAATTGCTGATACGGCATCATGAAACAGACCAGCAATGTACAAATGTTGATATGAGCTATATATCTGTTGTTTGTAAACCTCTGATATCAAAGTACCAACAACACAGCTGTAGTGAGAATAATACCAGTGTCTTCGGGGTTTCTACAGCGCAAAGCACGACTTGGAGGCGTATAAGAGATGCAGACGTAAGTCTCCATATATTCCAAACCTCGGTACTAGATAAAAGAGTAGCCAGCTTGACGTTTCGGTAGCTTTAACTTCAGGGATAGAACCCCAGTACTCATTACATAAGAGATTGCTTTGAAACATATTAAAATACTATTACAGTAATTTTGAAACAGGAAGTGAAAATTGTAACACAGCTACTACAAAAAGTATTTGATGAATCACTAAAACCTGACGGGATTTGTATGGTGAAACATGAATTTTGCTGTATGGAGAAGGTAATAGAAGGATGTAGGACGTTACATAATGATAACGTACATAATTCGTACTCTGAAGAATAACTCATGGAAATTGAGATGAATGGAAGAGAAGTGAATTCAGAATGTTAATAGGGAAATCTCAACGGAAGAGACTAGCTGAGAGTCTTTGGCCTAGATGGAAGGATAAAATTACAGAAATGTAGTATAAAGATCTTGACTGGAATCGAGTCAATACATCTAATGGTGAGCTTTGGTGAATACTGTGATTTACTTTCGGATTCCAAGGAAACATGGAGTTTTATTGACCAAGGACGATCCTGCACCGCGAAGTTACAGTGTCTCTTAAACTTGAAAAGCAAAATATTTCGAGCCTTTAACATGAATATACATTTTTCGGAGGTATAGAATCAAATGCATTGACTACACATTTATACGTGAATCTGACTGACTCGCAATTTGAGAGACGATTGAAACGCGTGTGAAACACCCGGTAGCTCTACAATTTGCAAACGATTCAAACTGCTGTTCTGATACAGTAATGACAGCATCAACACTGAAGTCGGCGAATTCCAGGCTATAGCTTACGCTGTATTACGTAACTGATTCCTCTCGTGTGGTCATTTTGTCAGCGTTCTTTACATAAAATACATAAAATGAAAGCGCATTGAAGAGACCATATCTATCTGTCCGCAGATTCGCATCTTTAATCGCAGAAAATATCTAATGATTGCTTATGAAAACTGGTGTTGAAAATCTGAACCAACAAATCAAATTTTTATTGGTAACGGTGATATAACACTTTACATTAAACTAATATCGAACTTACAGATTTGCTTAAAAACAAAATATTTTACAATCTTACTTGAACCATTTCTGTACCAACGTTTGGCGAAATGTAAGGCAGATTCCGATACTTATTAACACCATGCAACGTGACATATGTGGTGTGATTGGCTGCGAAACAACCTATAATTTGTCTGCAATAATCTAACATCAAGACCAGCAAAGGCCTATAATCAATAAAAAAAATGCGTTTGGAAATCACTAGTATGCCTGACGCAAACTGAAAACTGAACAGCATGAAGGTCTCCGCCGATGATAACATACGTTTATATTGACCTTCGATTAAATTAATCGACATTCATGAAGTCCGTACTTATGTCACGATGATTTTGGCTTAAAGCTATAAAATTATGAAATTGGAAAAAAAACGTTGTTAACCTACGAAGATGAAAATATAAAATGCAGGAGCATAGTGTGGGTTGGGTGGGGTGTGGGTCAATGGAGTTCGCTTGTCATCACAGAAAAACTTTTGGAAGTATAACTAAAAATCACTTAGCTGCTTTGTCCGACATGATCAAAATCACAGAATACGTTTTTTATGTGGTCTTCATATCCGAGCTCAAGGGAGAACTTTACAGCATGAAACAAAATCCGAATTTCTTATTATACAAATACGTAATACTGGTTTAATTATAGTGATGACATTCGCAATTTAAGACCTAACTGGAAACATAAAAACGCATTCACAGCTAAAGGAAGTCCTGGCACATATACACGCCGCGTATTTTCCATTTATTATTGCAGGTAGAGGCTTTTATTAATCGTTAGTGGTTTCTACATATTCTTTCTGACGTAAATTACTAAGAAAGAGAGAGGGTTTTCCTTTGCGAGACGCAACATCAAACCGGATTAGCCATGTAGACCTTGGTGTGCTGCCGAGTGCATTAGACGATTACCAAGGTCAGTACCACTAATACTCATAAGGAACAACGCACATCTACATATTAACGAGTTAAGTGTGTCTGTATGTCTGCCCATCTATCCATTAACTTCTTTAAGCACAACCCAGACAGGGTTACTCCAGAGTTAAAGCTAACAATTTTAAATAATATTCTGATAAAAGCGAGCAATTAGAAAAATAAATAGAAGGATATTACATAGGCATGCGCCTACAGGTACTAATTCTAAGCATGTTTCTTCATTTTATTACATGGCACCTAAATGTAAGTGTTAAACAGACTTCTACTGATGAGACAGATATTTATGTTGAACTGAGGATGTGGAAACATACAGTCGTAATCCGTTTTAAATATTATTCCTTAAGTTGCGTTGAGGGACTTGGGAAAATTAGAAAACCTCAGTCACTTTACAGTAATCTAAAAACCTTCAAAGTTCTTAATAACATATCTTAATCACACCCACTCCCCCAGAAGTGCAATCTGATAGAATACGCTAGTGAAGTTGATTCGTTACTTCTGCACCGAATTTCACAGATGAGTGATAAGCAGTAATACAACATCGGAAGTCTTTGATTGTTAAGAGATAAAACTCTCTGCTCAGAATTCAGTCACGTGTCATGGACCGAAGTTGTGATAATGTCTGGCTGGTCGGGCCTATCGCATATTACCGATAGGTGATAGATGAGTATGGAGCTTTGGTGGAATGATGACTGACAGGAGCAAAGAGAACTAATTTTTGAAAAATCAGAATCAATACCACTTTTTCCACCAAAATTACCACCGAGATGAAACGATGGCGTCTGTAGCAAAACCTGTCTATACCAGCCCGCCATAGTTTGCATAGTAATACGTGCAAATGTGTCCATATGCCTGGCGTCTTTCTGCTTCTAAATATTCTCGTAGAAGGTAATTCATTGTGTAAAATACGTACCCGTGACAAAAGTTGTGGGAATAATAAGTCTTAAACGCAAGTTTTCTTTTTCACAGGCTTACGTGCACATTTATTTTTATGTCGCCACAAATTCACCAAACAGACAGAAACATCTGTCACGGAAATGAATAAAAGGTCTACGAGTCGGTGTTATGTAGGCATAAGGTGAGTCCTACATGAAAGCCGCCTTCTATCGTTTCATGACTGAAAAATAAGTAGTCCGCTTAGTAGGCCTAGTCTAAACAACAACAGAAATATCCAATTATTGAGGAGACGCATAAAATACACAAATGTCATTCGCAATAAATATGGGCGGAGTGATACTAAATCAACTGAAAGTTGATACAGTTATATCAGGTGTTAACGGCGGTATTCTGATCGGTATTTAACATGTGATTAAAATTACGAACATGCCAATGGTCTTTATATTGTTTCCATTTCATTCTATTCTATTCTATTTTAATTTGAATCGTGTTGGAAATTAAAAAAATTAGATAAGGTAGTATATTTGCGTCATATTGTGAATTAGGTTAATATTTTAATATTTTCCGTCAAATCACAATTTTTAATAAGATAATAAAATATAAAATATTTAAAATATCATTTCACGTTCCGCATCGATGCGGAACGTGAAATGATATTTTAAATATTTTATATTTTATTATCTTATTAAAAATTGTGATTTGACGGAAAATATTAAAATATTAAAAAAAATTAGGTATTTTTCAATTTATGCCTTCTTTTTTTAGTGCACTCTCATTAGTAATTCATACAAAACATGAAATCATCTCTATGTTTTGATTAAGCAGACAATATAAAAGCAATAGAACAAGGTAAATCACTAATCGTCCGGCTGGTCTGTTGTCCGTATATAATAATATAATATCGAAGTCCTCGTTCTTCGTGTTGCTATGACAACATACATAAAAAAGGCTCCATTCGGAATTGAAACAAATATACTATTAATATCTTCAGTTTCACGCGGAGGTCATCCACATGCAAATAATACGTACTTACGACTGATCTGTACTGCGGTACATTCATTCCTGTAACTGTTAAATAAATCATAAAGAACAAAGTAGCAACTTTGCTGTTGTTCGACGCTGCCAACAGACAGCGACGCAGAGGCCGTGAAGCTGTTCTTTGTTCACAGCGTGTTTTTCGATACAATATGTGTCATGCAGGTGATACCTAGTTACCAACTTGTAAAAGAGCGCACCTACGTTAGAAAGGAGGTACAATCACTGTTCATCGGACCCAATCAAGTTAGCGATGTGGTTACTATCTTGTCTTGTATCTAGGAGGTACCCGGTTCAATCTCAGTCGGACTAACGGTAATTCTACTTGAGGTTTCTCGCCATTTTACGTGAGTATCCCCTTCCATGCACCTATCCATGTAATATTCTTTCCCATTTTACCCTAAGCTACGCAACTTACACAGTTCAAAGAAAATAGTTACTTAACGTAAGAATTAACAGGTTATTTCTTGCATCATGTAACTCGAAAATGTATACTTGATTTAACTGGCTAAGGTCCAACGGCAAACTTCTGTGCACGCTTTCCATAAACACAGAATGTACTAATGAGATAAATAATTTTCAACTACTCAGGTAAGACCCTGTATCGTGGAGTTCGTCAGCTGATACACCGTTGTTAAGATTCTTAAGTTTCTTCAGTGTCCTAAGTTTATTTAATTATTTGTTTATTTAAATTGGTCTGGAATTGGTTTGCTTTAGAAGAATTCGACTGATTACACCTAATCAACAGCAGAGATACTGCACTGCATAGAAGAATAAATATATTTTACCGAGAGCTAATCATCAGTAGGCTTACAGATCTTACATTACAAAGAAATATGATTATTTAACGTTGTATTTAATTAAATACAATGTAGGTTTAATATTAAAATAATATTTATCAGAACTAACATCGCCAGTAACCATTACCACAAGCCTCTCAAAATAATCTCTCATTGAAATCAGTAGATTAGTTTCGGAGATGAAATAGATGGACGGACATAATATATTCGTTATGCAGTCACGTAATTAATTTTCTTACAGACACGAATGGTCAATTTTAGAACCGCTAGTGCGTGACATTTTTTCCGTGTCCTGTTTTCCCGTTATATAATCTTCCTGAATCACATGCTGATAAAAACCTGTACAGGAATGGTCCAGCATTCACCCATAAAAGAGACCAGTGGCGGGGGTAAACCATCAAAGAATGACGTGGAATCGCATGACATCCGTGAGATACTGTACCTGTCACCAGCGTCCTACATTATGTAACGCCTTTCGGTTTTTCAAATGTTGCTCGTAACACCTAATTTCAAAACGAGAGCCGTTCCTAACCTGTCGGAATGAAAAACCTGACAATTAAATAACCAGACCGTTTCTGTAAAGGAAAATATGTTGGTAGATGTTAAGTCATCAGTGTCAAATGGGATTAACACTCAACTACATAGGACTTCACTTAGTCCTTAAAACAAACAAACACTTTCCATAAACGTCATCAGAAGACTAGTATTTTAATTGTTAAAGGATGTTTTTTCGAGGTAGGATTTAAATTCCATGCCCTTTATAAAGTCAACATTTCGAGCCCGGAGTTTTGAAATTTAGTTATTTTCAGTGACCAATTTTCAACTCTGACTAGTAAATAAAACTGGTTGTGCTAATCATCTCATAACACGCATCAGGATTAGTTCTTATATCTACGAATGTCTTCCATGTGGCCGAACCAGCTGTTTGCAGCAAAAAAGAATGTTGTACAAACGGAAATTAAGAAATCGGATAATGAAAATGTCACAAGAGAAGAAAAATATTTTTTGGTCTAGAATGACTGTACGATGTCTTTAAGGTCGACTGGGCAATGCAAATGAGTGGCTTACTGATCCTTATAAAAATAAAGTATTTCATACATATGAACAATCGTTATGTATTAAATTTATTTATAATGATTAATAATTATATTGTTTAGATTTAGGTATCCGCTCGCCACGTATCCGGCTTTCCAGTTTGAAACAGGATGCAATGAAATAGCCTCAGGATTATGTTTTGTAACGTGTAATTCTAAATTCTTTCTCCAGGCAAAACCACAGTGTTACCCAGAGATTACTACGGAAATGAAACATTTGAAGTTTTCATGGCGATCCATTTAGTGCAAAGTGGGCTGTAACGCCTTATAGTGTCCGACGTTTCGGAGGAGGCAGTGAATTTATCTTAAACTTCGGTAACTACTACCGCAATAACAAAGCGTTGTGATGTTGAACATGGACTGCATTATTATTGTTACAAATCTACAACACTCACATATTTTAAATTCAACCTGTAGATCTGACTGAAGACAAACTTTTTTCTGCGTCAAGACGCTTTTAATAAAGTTACTAGAACTGGATTTGGACTTAATGACAAGCAGTGACTTTTGTGGTCTAAAATGGACCGCCCTACAAATCTTAGACTGAAATTCGTTAAGTATTTTGTAAATAAAATATGTGGACAGACAACAGACGTGAACTCCTTACTAAGAGTTCACTTTATGACTTGAAATGAACGAGAGAAGATAATTCCGCTCTTGGTGTGTTCTTACACCGTTTATAATCGACATCTTGGTTAGCACAATGACACAATGGCAGAAACAGAAATATCTGGAGTAACGTGCATTTCGGTTAAGCATCAACTGCTTTATGAATTGGTATTCAAATAACTATACTTCGCGTGTCGTTAACATGTACAAAGGTAAAATATTTAAACAAATAAATATTACCAATATAAATTATCAAACGCTATAATGCTATTTATGTTATAATGTGTTTTGAATGCTGTAAGTTAATGGATTGTTGAGGGGGGGGGGGGGGGG